>JAHWFP010109730.1:50254-66334 GCA_023313725.1 Lithobius niger | reverse complement strand
TAGTTATTGTGTAAGTGATCCAAAAGTCAAACATGCATGTCAAAATGGATGTAACTGCTCTTTAACCTTGAACCGGGGGACAATCCTCTGGCGGTGATCCTGGGGTTCCCCCGCATGTACAGGAGAGAAGGGTAGGTTACCTTAGAGCACTGGGCTTCTGCAGGGCCACGGGCCGCTTTACTATGTAGGCGGTTGGAGCTTCGTTGACGGTTCGTGGTTTTGCTGCTTGCTCCTCTTGCTCCTCTGCGAGGGATGCTGTTGTCAGCTTGTGTAGAGTGCTTCGCGAAGTGACAATCCCAGAATTGTGTGCACAGTGGAAGACTGTTGGGGTGATGTCAAGTAGTTTCAGTGACTGTCGCCCGCGTAATTTTCTACCTGCGACGTGTGCTTCGTTGTCTGTCATTCCCGAAATTTTGTACACAGTGGGAATGTTGGGCTTGTGTTCCAAGTGGTTTCATAGTGGCAATGCGGTCTACAGCGCGGACTTGTATCGATGGGTGTCATTCACGTATTGTTCTACCTGCAGTGTGGCGTTGGAACTATAGTTATCGTGACATTATGCTTAGGATTATGGTTAAGTTAAGTAGGGTAAGGTAGGTTAGCATTTGAGTGTATGGCTCTGTGGGCCCGTTAGGACTCAAATAAAAATCAAATCAAAGCATCCGTCATCACACAACGCCGAATACCCCAGTTAGCCAACAAAGGTTCTCTACTTTTATTTCTTGATTGTTACTCAATTCCGAAGTACCCCATCACCGTTCATACCACGGAAAGTCAACGCCGAATAGCCCCTTCAAATAACTTTTAAAAAAGTTATAAGAGAAGTTGTCTGAAGGGGCTGTTCGTCGTTGAGTTTCCGCGGTATGAACGGTGATGAAGCACTTCGGAATCGAGTTACAATCAATAAACACGAGCACCAAACAAGCAATAACAATGCTGTCTTTGTGTATACATTGTTGCACGCACAGCTGCTTTGTTAAGCTTCTGAATTAAAGAACGTCAGCACGATTTGTTCTTTGTTGCAGCCACGACTCGAACAATATGCGGTTGGCATAAGCAGGATAACCAACGGCGTCTCGAAAGTTCTGGCAACAATAACTCGTGGCTGCGCCACTTGTAGATTGTTGGCAGAACTCCGTTGGTTATTCTCAGGGGGATGGCTCTTTCAGCTTTACTTGTCGCGTCGGATTTCCAAGATGGCGACCCCATTGAGAAAAAGACGTGTGTCGATTTCATTGTATTTGCGTGCGTTAATTTCAATATAAGAGGTAAGCAAACCACGACTTGATTAAACTAAGTCGCGGTATTGCAATCTGACATTTTTAGCTTGGTCAAGTTTGAAACGGCTGAAATTAACTTCCTAATAATTCGTCGAAATACACTTCTTGAGCTGATAGCAAAATAAAAGCAGATGATGCAACAAGCATAAAGACGGAAGCATACGACACACAACACGAATTTCTGTTCATTTTGCTTGTTATGAAAACTGTTTTGAGTTGCGAAAAATGGACTTCGAAGTCTGTTATTACACCTGGGAGGGATGCTATCCGGGCAGGTGCATTCATTTATAACAAGCAAAATGAGCAGACGTGGATTTGGCTTGGAATCAGCCTAAAGGACTGCCCGCCAACCTGAAAACGAGGCTGGTGAGGTGGGCAGGTGTCAGGGTGCTACGGAAGCTGCGGAGGGCCATCCTGACAATTACTTGTTATAACCTAAAGCGAAGAATAACTTCACTAACGTAAACAATTTTATTTATTTATTTTTTTTTTTTTGGGGGGGGGGGGGGTTCAAATTTTACGCCTGGCTTTGCACCCCTACTAGAAAACGTGTGACCACCTTATTTTTAATGTATATTTATTCTTGCTTTAGAGACCGGTCATTATTTATGGCGGGAGGGGCGGATGAAAATGTGACTACCAAATTTTTGATCACCTTCCCCCAATCAAGCCCTCCACATTCTTCAAGCACGCATTCAAGCCTCGCTTCCTCAAGACGTCTCGAATCTGGCCAGTCACTCCCTCAAGGTAAGTCAAACTCACCCGTGGTTTTTCTTCTCTCTTCGTAGTCTTGCTGTCACACTCATTCACTTCTCGCTCTCTTCTTTTAGCTGACGAAAATTTGCTGGACATAGGAGTAAGTGTCTAGTTTGTGGAAATGTGCGTGATTCTTTAGTGAATTGACTTTTTCGGGAGAAATATCTGGTGTGGGGAGGAGCCAATACCTGGGATTTGAACCGGGAAACCTCCGATCATCGTAGGGGCCGAAAGATTGGCCAGAATTGGCCAGAATACTTCCCATAGCCGCTGAAAGAGCATGGTAACCTCTCACGCTATTCTGCCCGGCAGTCCTGGGAGGGACTTTGCCGAGATCCGCTATCCAGGGGTTCTTGCGACTCCCCCTCATCACACCATACCTCACAAGGTGCGTCACTATGGTTGACGGCCACCCTATAGCACCCCCGTAATCCCCATAACTCGTCTGTTGGGATCCATTGTGTTAACTATTCGTTTTTTACACCCCCCCCCCACCCCTTCATTTTTTTGAGATTTTTGCAGTGGGTGGGTTACCTCTTTTGAGGGGTTTTTTTTTTTTTTTTTTTTTTTACAACGGAAGACTTTCATTTATAAGTTAGTGAGGAACAATTATTGATGGCTGTCAATAAAGGTTTCCTTGTTTTTGTCTGGAACCGAAACTTGAAACTCTTTGCTTCCAGGATACAAGCAATTATTCTTATTCGCGACAGAGCAGAACAGCACATATTAAGAACCGATTCACATGATTACGACGTCCGGATTAGAAGACGTTTCGTTCACGATGACCAAATCTGTGCCCCAATTTACTACTTTTCTTCTTGAATTAAAAATACAGGATGCGGTGTCCTAGCGAATTAAAGACGGCAGATTCAGTTGACAAAACTTACCTTAATAATGACATCGATGGTTTCCTTTATACAACTTTTTTTTACGGATTTGTTGCCATGTGCCATTGAATCATTATATAAATACAGACAAGCCAGTAAATAATCAAACAAAATACAGTGTTTTAGCCAGAGCGTGCAAAAATGCGATTGAAGAAACATAATTTGACGGAGTATATGGGCTGGGCATATACACGAGAGACCAAACCGTACAAATATTGCAAACGACAGATCATCCAACACCACCCGAGCTTCAGCCAGTGTGAAGTTTGTATATAGAGGGTGATTCATAAAGTACTGAAAAATAGGCCTATGACTGTAGGCCTATAAAATGTAGGCATATATTATAGGGGTGCCTAATTTTAATAGCACATGAAACAAAAACCTTTGTTCAATTCAATAAAGAAGGTTTTTTTTTGTATGCGCTATTAAAATTAGGCACCCCTACAGTATATGCCTACATTTTATAGGCCTATTTGTCAGTACTTTATGAATCACCCTGTATATACACTTCTTATGTGAATTTTGTATATATATAATATATTTATACTTCTTTTAGGCCGGAGTATAGTACAGACAGTTAATCATAAATTAACCTGCATTTTTTGATAAAAGCTTGCAATTTGGTACACTGGTAGATTTTACCAAATTCAGTAAATTAAGTCGAGGAGACGTCGCGATTCCAGCCGTGGTGAAGACCTAGTCCCCCTCCCCCATTTAAAATTGCCCAAATCCGTATTTTTTGTGATAAAAGCTTGAAATTTGGTACACTGGCAGATTTTACCAAGTCAAGTAAATTACGTCACGGAGACAGCGCGATTTCGTCCTGGGGGTAAACCTAGTCCCGTCCTACGTCCAACCCCCACCCCACCTATAAAATGGCAAAATACGTAACTTACCATTGTAATTTTGTCTTTTTTGATTAAACCTTGAAATTTGGTACATTGGTAAATTTTGACAAATTGATTTCATTAAGTCGAGGAAAAAATCTTTCTTGTGCTTTGTTCTGCTGTAAAACTAACAAAAGTAAGTCCTTAACCGTTAACGAATCAAAAACATAATGTGGAGCAAAACTGTTCAGCACACAATTCTGAACAAGAAAGGTGATATACATCTTTTAGGTTAATGCAACCATTGAACGCAAAATCGTATTTCAAGTTTACCTCCTTTAATTTACAGGAGTGCTCCATTGTTCAATTAGTTGTTATAGTAACCTTCGGTTTCAAAATGCTAGCTTTCTAATAGCCCGAAATGACATGCTTAGGATTTTCTTAAATGCGGGGATCTATTCTTTCCATCAATCCTAACCGAAATAGTTTAACTTTGATAGGGATCGTCCCAGATACGTCCATTTAAAGATGAAGAGGTAATAGAGTATCGGCGAAAGCGTATATGGTGATTTTCGAATTCAAAGCGGTCTTGCGATCCCTCTAATAGCCCGAAATGGACATTCTTAGGATGTTCTGAAAGGTGGGCATCTACTCTTTCCACGAATCCTAACCGAAATTGCTTAGTTTAGATACAAATACAAATATGAGCATTACAATGACACTTTGAAATTTAAGCTAGCCGCTACACCAATTACACTTTTAAACCGGCTTAGAACGGTCCCTATCTACCTTAAACAATTTCGGTTAGGAGTGATGGAAAGAATAGAACCCTACCTTTCAGAATATTCTACGCAGTTTCACTTCGGGCTATTAAAAAGCTCGCAAGAGCAATTTGAAAACTAAAATCACCATACTCCTTTTGTCTCTGCGCCATTACCTCTTTACCTTCAAATGGGCTTAGGACGGCGTCTATCTAAGTTAAACAATTTCGATTACGATTGATGGAAAGAATAGATCCCCAACTTTCAGAAAAGCCTAAGCATGTCCATTTCGGATTATTAGAAAGTTCGGAAGAGCACTTTGAAACCGAAGATCATAACAACCAATTCAACAATGGAGCCAAACTTGAAATACGTACGTTTTTGCAGTTCAATAACGTTGTTTTTATCTAAAACATATATGTCAACTTTCTTGTCGAAATTATCTACTGAATGTTTTTACTTCGCATAATGCTTTGATTTGCTGACGATTAAGGAGTTAGAGCCAAAAAACCGTTTTCTGGGGAGTAAATCGCCCCCCCCCCCCATGGGGGTTTTGAAATTGCTTTCCACAGAAAGTAAACAATTCAACCCTCTAGCCGCTCTGCTAATAGGACCATGCATTCGCCATTTTTAGTTCATTATGTTACAACACTATAAAGCCCAAGAAACATTGTCTCCTCGACATAATTTACCCAACTTGATAAAATCTATACCAGTGTAACAAATTTCAAGCTTTTAGCACAAAAAATACGAATTTTGGCAATTTTATATGGGGGGAAAGGGCAAGGTTCCCCCAAAGCCGAAGTTGCGACGTCTCGTCGACGTAATTTACTTAACTTGGTAAAATCTACCGTTGTACCAAATTTCAAGCTTTTATCACACACACAAAAAAAAGATTTTGTCAATTTTGCATGAGGGAGGGGAAGGGGGACTAGGGCTCCCCCAAGGTCTAAATCGCGATGTCTTCTCTACTTAATGTAATCAACTTGTCAAAATCTACCAGCCAGTGTACCAAATTTCAAGCTTTTATCACAAAAAATAAGGATTTTACAGTTTTTTATTTTTTTATTTCTCTTTTTAACTTTATATTTATTATTTATTTTTCTTTACTCTGAGGGTAATTCATTAAACGTATGTAGTATTATATATGCTAGATTTCTTTTACATTTTTCTATGCCGGTTCAATGAGCTATTTATTATTGTTTCTTAATGGTCGGTTTGTTAGTATTTTAAAATTCGATTTATCATAATTTTGTGTTAGAAGTGTCTATTTCATAAATCACCTATACGATATTTTGTTCTGCAAATATTGTTGCTGCACTTTTGCGTAAATGACCATTATTACATAAAACTTTTAACTGCTTTGTTTTGGATAGATTGTATGCGTTCAATTAAACTAGATGAAGTTGTATCATAAATACAGCAAGCGTATCGGCTTATTGACATTACCAGAGCTTCCAATAATTGTTTCTTTAGTTTAATATTTAACAAATTGCGTATACTGTAGAAAATGTGTATTACTTTCCGCAAACGATTAATTAAGCAATCAATATGATCATAAAATTTCCAGTTGCAGTCTAGATAAAGCCGAAGGTATTTTGCATTTTGCACTTTGCTGATATATTGGCAATAGCAGAAGTCATGATTTGCACAATTATTTATATGTTTAGTAATTTTAATATCAGCTTCAGCATCAGTTGTCAAATGAGAAGTTTTTAAATGCATGTATCAGTTTTTCTACACTAATGTACAAGTCATTGTGACTTAGATAGCAGTTAAGCATATCAAAGTCTAACAGTAAATGTTTTATGATTGTTTTAACATCGTAGTGTACTGATAGCATAAAGATGTCATCAGCATAAAGCGTTTAAATAACTAAATACAGATGCAAACCTATTTACGTTGGCTTTTGGACTTATATGTCAGACTGCCTCAGCGGGGAATCGAACCCAGGACCTTTGAAATCAAAGGCCGCTGAGCCAGACTGACGTGTTAAATGCTGCCTATGGACATTTCCTTTTGGCCGTGTCAGTCTGGCTCAGCGGTAGAACCTCGGCCTTTGATTTCAAAGGTCCATGGTTCGATTCCCCGCTCAGGCAGTCTGACATATAAGTCCAAAAGGCAACGTAAATAGGTTTGCATCTGTATTTAGTTATTTCTTGTGAGCCTTTTGCTTTTCAATCCTTAAGCGTTAAATATGTGTTCTAGTACCTCTATTTTTTTTAATATAATATAATAATACCAATAATTTTGTTTCAATTAGCTACAGTAGTAACCCCCGAAACTGTTTATTATACAGTTTCTGTGAGTTTCAAAGACAAAATTGTAAAAGTAACAATACAAATAATAAATAATAAACAAATAATAAATCGTGCCACAGCATAACTTTCCCTCCCCTTGTGGAGGACGCAGTGGAATCAATTTTAAACGTATAAGAATAATAATTTCAAATTTCACCAGTTCAAACATTCAAACACTATACAACAAAAGTAAATTGTATACAATTTTAACGTTGTTTACAAAATTTTTTAATATTAATTTTTTTTTCATTGTTAAGTAAAAGGTCTTGTACTCTTATTTTAAATTGTTGTGTATTTAAACTAGTTAATAATATTTTTGGAATATCATTGAAAATGTTGGGTATGAAATATTCTCATGTTCTTTTATCGTAGAAATTTTTTCAAGCCGGTAATTTAAAACTATCTTTTAAAGTTCTTGTTTCGCTTAATCAGAAGATCTTATTTTAAATTTATTATCAAAATAATATTTTATCAATATAACTCAAGTTTTAATCTGTCTTATTTTCATAATTTTATTTTGTTTAAAAAGTGTTTCTGTTTGTACTTCATTATTTTTAACTCCCAAACAAAATTTTTATTAATTAATACTGTATTTTCTGCAGTCTTTCCAGTAAGTATTCTGGTGCATGTCCATATATTTCAATACCATATCTAATTACACTTATTACCCATGCACCAAAAATTATTTTCTTCAGTTTCTTATTTAGAATTTCTCTTCATTTATAGACTTTTGGGCATACTCTCCGTAATTTTTTTAATGTTTCTATTATATGATTTTTAAAAGACCAGTTTTTATCAATTTGCATTCCTAAATATTTCATTGTATGTTTATTTTCCAAGTTTAACACATTTATCACTACAAGAAAAAATGTGAGTTCCATATCCTAAGTTCCTGCAATTTCCATAATGTTTTATAATCCATTTTTTTAAATTTTCATTTTAGGAACAGTAATATCTATTTATATTGTTTTCTCTTTACTTATAAATAGTTCATTTTCTATATAGTAATCATTTATTACATTAAAGTCATGTTGCATATTTTTTATCATTTCGTACTAATTATTATTTATTTTTTTTAAAGCTGTATCATCAACAAAAATAAAAATATTAGTTTTCTCTATCATTTCTGCAATATCATTTGTGTACATTAAATACAGAAGCGGTCCAAGTACTGAGCCTTGAGGTACTCCATATTATTTATAATACGGTAACTAATTTTTTTCTTTTACTTGAAAAACTAATAATAATAATAATAATAATAAGCTGTATTGTTTACATGGCTCGAAGTTTACAACAAATTTGTGTGAGCCACAATAAGTATATATTTATTTAAATAATAATACACACATTTTTGCATATAAACTTTTGCAAAAATTTTAACAAAAAACCCTTTTTTACACACAATGAAATACATTAACCCTCTATTTCATTCATAAATTGGTATATTGTTTCACTAACTTGTTTCACATTTTGTTCAATTCGTCCTTGCTTTGGTAACACAGCATCGCATTACCTAGTTTATTGAAGAGCGTAAGTATGACATATGCCTTATTTCTTAGTCCGTAATTATTGTTCCAGTATGGCACTATATATTTCTGTGTTTTTTTTTCCACAATCGTTCTCCTTTAATTTCATCATAATTTTTTTGTATGCTTACTTAATAATAATAATAACTATTAATAGTTCTGTGAACAGTAGATTTCGCTCGCTCCCCGTATCATCAAGAAGAAAATTTTAATTTTGTTGGCCGTATCTGCCATGAACTGATTTTTGGACGTAATTTTGGATAGCAATTTTAAATTTGGAGCAATTGGTATAAAGTCAGGTTCCATTGTCGTACTTCAAAGAATATTCTTAGCAAATTGCATTCCAATTGCTTCATGCGTTTCACTACCATCGAGATAAATAGTTTTTTGGCCGCCATTTTGGAGCGCCATTTTGACTCTTTTTGTAACTGGTGTAAAATCATATACCTACGCTGTTAAGCCGTAGGCTATTTCAAAGAACATTCTTGCCAAATTTCCTTCGAATCGCTTCGTGCCTTTGGCTATAATTACCATCATCGGATTCGCCATAGGTGATTTCCTATATGAGTACGTTATTACTACCAACTCGTATCCAGTATATAGCTCTTTATTTTGGGTGGACGGGACTTCTGTCTGGGACATACTGTATAATTACCGTAAAAGGACTTCTTGACGTCATTCTGGGAAACCATCTTGAATTTTCACAAAAGTTTGATGTGACTTTTTTGATAATGATACTATTCTGAATATTCCTAACCAGTTTGCATTCCGTCAGATGAGCAATTTAGAAGCTATAAGCCAAAAACTGTTTTTTTTTTTTTACATCGTCTTGGTCCGCCATTTTGAATTTTTAACAGCACGTATAAATTCAAGTGTGTACGTCGTTCAGCCTTATTTGAGAGAATGTTCCTATCAAATTTAATTAGAATCGTTTCATGCGTTTGGCTACAACTACAGTACATCGCTTTTTTAACCATATTTTATAACGCCCTCTTGAATTTCCACAAGAGCTGAATGGGACCTGTTTTTGATGAATATATTGTTTTATATATGCGAAACTAGTTTGTGTTCATTATCATGAACGATTCACAAGATATAAGCACACAAAAAACGTTTTTTTGGGACGCCATATTGGTCCGCCATTTTAGATAATTAGCAACAGGTATAACATCAAGCAAAGGTGTTGTTCGGCCGCATTTCACAGAATATTCCTGCCAAATGTTATTCTAATCACAGACAGACAACAGGAGTGTAATGCCGTCACCTACAGAGCTAATAACTTAAAGGGACATACATCCTTCCGGTGTGTCGTGCGACCCGTCTAGACTAGCATTTGCAACATTTACACAGGTTAGAGCTAATGTCGCAAAATCATCTCATACCGAAGAAAAAACAAGAAAATGAATATGTTGGCAACATTTGCATACGTTTGAACTAATGTCGCAAAACTGAGTCATGCAGGAAAGCCAACATGGATGCATGTACCTTTAATTACTCCAATTAGTGTGTTCGGCTCGAACGGCGGGAGAGAGACAGTCACAAAGGAGAAGAACGTTAGGTGCCTGCAATTTCATGAGTAGCAAATACGTGCGCTCGACGTAAAGTGGTTGTTGCAGAAGAATTGGCAGGAACCTTCTTATAATTGAGACTTGGTTTCGCGCCGAAAGAAGACTCGTGCAGTGAACTTCGTTGAGGGCTGTCGTAACGTAACACAGCTGACTCAATGAGAAATTCATTTGTTCAGCAGGCAAGGTTTTGTTTGTAAATAATTTGTATAAAGGAATTTGTGATTTCAAGAAGTAAACCATCTCTTTACAATCATCACTGTGTTGAACACCACGAATTTACAAGAATACCAAAATGTCGAGTCAACACTGGACTTCATTTGCTTTACTATATTACTGTATTTTATTAGAGTTTAAAAGGTCTAGAAGCGATACATTTTCTCCTAAGAACTATGCTGAAAAGTAACATATTGCACTAGCGTGCCCAGGCAACGCGACATCGCAACGAATCACCCCAATTACCCAGAATCCCGACGCAAACTTACTGCCACCACTGGCACTGCCGTCGATGGCCAAGTCCCATCCTAACTACCAAATCTTGGTACATTAACAACCGGGCCGTCAAGACCTTGCCCCTCTCCTCCGGACCCCACCTGACATAAACCCTCAAGAAATTCTTAAATCGCAAAACTGTCTTCGTACGTCGTTCAACATGTTCAAGGAGTAACCCTACACATTTTTGGTAAAAACGGATTACCCTAGTCCACTGAAAAGAAGGTTCACTGTGAAAGCAAGCTTGATATAAAAGCAGGATCACTGTAAAAGTACGTAGGTTTGCTGTAAAAGTAGACCCGCTGTTAAAATAGGCTGATCTTACAAGCACGACCTGCTGTGAAAACGTGTTTATCCGCATGAGCCACCGTAATTGACACACTGCTTTACGTCCGCTACATAAGCATGAGATCATAGCTGGGGCTGCCGTCCACCGATGTCGGAAGCCTAGACCAGGGCATTTTTTAAGGAATACGAGGTGGTACTCCAGTTTAAAAAAAGGCTCGATTCTGTGACCATGGGGCAGGCAGACGTGGAAGCGGAGAGGAGGGGGAAGGCGGAAATTGAATAACTTTGTGTATTTAAAATCAAATTTTCAGAAATTTTACATTTGAAATTTGTTTAATATATTAATACCGTGAGTCATGCCCAAAAATGGAGCAATTAAATTAAAACTGTATTATTCGTTTCGGAATTCTCAATTCAAAATTTCGGAAAAAACAGGTGACGAACTAAATGCACGTTTTCTTTTTAAAGAAATGATTTTGTTTTTTTAGACGAAAAACGAGTTTGGACTTTGTAGCCCAGTAACCTAGGTTAAAACATGGAATTCATTTAAAGAAAGCTGAAAGTTGGCACATAAGTAGCTACCATTGGGGTATGAAACATATTAAAAGTCCACTGGGTTAAGACGCTCGCTTCCTCCGGTACATTGGAAAAAGGATCATCCATGTCATCCATGCTTGTAGTAAGGCTTGTAGTAAGGCTTGTAGTAAGACGGTCGAATTGTTCTCTTACTGTGAAAAGCATGAAATTATTATTATTATATTTTTTTTTGAAGGTCTGCTCCTGGTGGCAGTAAATGATCCCACAACTTCATACTCACACTCATTTTAGTTTGTGTATGAAGTTGTGGGATGATTTACTGCCACCAGGAGCAGACCTTCAAAATTGATTACCCTCCACTCCTGCAAAATTATTGAATTTACATGAAATTTTGTATGGATGCAGATGAAGGGTAACCGGAAAAAAATAGCTATGACAGCAAGTTCGCGCGCCGGGGCCCCCCCGCAAAAAAGGTGATTGGCGGAGCAAGCGAGCGAAGCGAGCGAAGCGTAGCCTATAACGGACACCAAATTGCAAAATGTTGGTTGGTTGGTCCGTTGGTCCGTTGGTCTGTTGGTTGCACATTTTTAGTCTGGGTGGAGCCCAAACGAAAGATCGGATTGGAATGAAATTTGGTACAACGCTTGATACCCCAAACAGTATTGCTGAGACAAAATTTGACGTAAATCGAACAGTTATTACGAGAGAAATAACAAATTTTCGAATTTATTTCTAACACTCACCATTGTAAATTTGGAATAGTGAATAGTTAAGGAATTCCGACGAAGCATACACTGTGTTGTTGGTAATCAAGTGAACTTTAAAAAAAAAGCCAAAATAAATCATCGTAGCTTCCTTACAGCTAACAATCTTTTTTGACATAACTCAACGAAAAAATAACATTTGATCATAACACTTTAACCACTAGAGGAAGACAAGCAAATGGGAAACAAACCAGAAGGATTCGTTAACGACTCACATTCGTTTCATGTAAAAAAGAATGCTTGCAGGAATTCAGCCAGCATGGCAACCAAAGTGGCGTTGACGCTATCAACGGGAATCTCAAATTTGAAACATCAAATCGCCGCTGCAGGAGGAAACCGTTCATATAATACGACATACACAGCAGACCACGTATTTATATCACAACACAGAACAATAATTTAGCTTCGTATTGTAATTTCAAGATTTCTAGATTGCTATGGAAACTACACTCTCCATCCCATGTTGCCAGAATAAATAGGCCTAACATCGAACCCAATAGGCCTAATTTCTCTACTGTTGTCGCTTACGAAACTAAAACGGGACTAACAATTTGGCTTAAAATTAGGATTTAGAATTATTTAAATTCTATGTTCACAGCCAAGCTAACACCGGTTGATCAACAATTGTAATTATTCCAATTAAAAAAAAAAAAAATTAGCGTTTGGCGTTGCAGTACGTGCCAGAGGTGTGCGCTTCAACATTGTCGTATAGAAGGCAGCGTAGAGAGCCGCGGATGTTTCGAACCTTTTGATTGTTGTGAAGTACTATCGTTACCGGTGATTGTTTAGCTTGCAATTAAATGCTTATTGTTAATATTTTAAATCTAGGAAAGATACTCTGCAATAAATGTAAACAATGTAAGCATTATTGACGGTGGCACGTTCTTTACCAGCTTAACGACGGCGGCACGTTCTTTGCCAGCTTAACGACGGCGGCACGTTCTTTGCCAGCTTAACCACGGTGGCTAACGTTGTATTTTACAACGGCGGCAACGGCGCAAAGAGGCTGCAAATAACGAAACGGATACTAAATACGGGTGCAAACGAAAGTATCTTAAAATTAATATGAAACGTAGCCTAGCTAAAATGTAAAAAATACCAGCAAAAAGCTTAAGCTCAACTGTAGCCGAATTAATATTGCCCCGAGCTTTTTAAGGACCATTAGCAAACATTGCACAGCCATTATAATGAGAGGAAATACAAATTTAAAATAAATTTTTCTTCACTCCGCCTACAATAGGCCCAAAGCCTGTTTCCTAGTTTACCCTCACCAAAAAACCTATTTTTTTGGCTGTACGTAACTCCTTAATATCAACAAATCAAAAGCATAATGTGATGCAAAAATGTTCAGCACACAATTCTGTACAGGAAACCCCCTTCAACCCCAAAATCACGTTTGAAGTATATCACCGTTAATTAACGCGAATGCTCCTTTTTTAATTTGAGAGTTATAGTAATTTTCGAATTCAAAGTGCTCTTGCGAACCCTCTGACAGCCCGAAATGGACTTGCTTAGGATTTTCTGAAAGATGGGGAATGATTCTTTCCATCAATCTTAACCGAAATTGTTTATTGTAGATAGGAACCACCCTATGCTTATTTAAAGTTGAACAGGTAATGGTGTAGTGGTGAAAGCGTATGTTGATTCTGGAATTCAAAGTGCGCTAGCGAACCATCTAATAGCCCGAAATTGACATGCTTAGGATTTTCTGAAAGGTAGGGGTCTATTTCCATCAATCCTAAACGAAATTGTTTAGCTTAGATACAAATACAAATATGAGCATTTACAATGGCACTTTGAAATTCAACCTTGTCACCGCACCAATTACAGCTACATTTTTAAGCAGGCGTAGGAAGGTCTCCACCTAAACCAAACAATTACTGTTAGGATTGACGGAAATATTAGATCCCCACCCTCCATAATATCCTAAGCATAACCATTTCGGACTATTAGAGGGCTCGCAAGAGAACTTTGAATTCGAAACTGAATATACGCTTTCGTTGCTACGCCATTATCACTTCACCTTTAAATGGGAATAAGACGGTCCCTATATATCTAAGTTAAACACTTGTGGGTTAGGATTGATGGAAAGAACCGATCCCCATCTTTCAGAAAATTCTAAGCATGTCCATTTCTGGCTATAAGAGGGCTCGCAAGAGCACTTTGACTTTGAAAATCACCATAAGCTCTTTCGCCACTACGCCATTACATCTTCACCTTTAAACTGGCGTAAGTTGGTCCCTATCAAACTAAAATATGTTCATCTAGAATTGATTGAAAGAATAGATCCCCACCTTTCATAAAAAGTTACGAGTTTTGTTTCGACGTATTAGAGGGCTCGTAAGATCAATTTGAACACGAAAATTACTATTACAACCAAGTGACAAAAGGAGCGTTCGCGCGATTTAAGGGCGATATACTTTGAATACGACTTTGGGTTTCAAGAGTTGCTTTTACGTAAAAGATGTTTATCACCTCTCCTATCCAGAATTGTGTGCTGATCGTTTTTGCTTCACATCATGCTTTTGATTTTTTTGACGGCTAAGGAGTTACAGCCCCAAAACCGTTTTTTTTTTTTTGGGGGGGGGGAGGAAATCACCCGTCTCTCCCCCACGGGGGGGGGGGATAACTTGCTATCTTTTTTTTTCAGTTACCCTTTCTGTGCATCCATACCAAATTTCATGCTTTTCACACCAATTCAACTCTCTAGCCACCCTACCGCACCTATGGATGACATGTTGCTTACACCCTTTTTCCAATGTACCGGAGAAAGTAAGAGTCTTAGCCCAGGGAACTTTTAGTATGTTTCATATCCCATTGATAGCTACTTATGTGCCAACTTTCAGCTTTCTTTGAATTAATTCCACGTTTTAGCTACATCTAACATAAAATGACTCGGCTATTAAGGAAAGTGGCCGCAACGGCTGGTTTTCCAATACTCCCCAGATATTACCTGGTGCTCCAATCGTGAAGGCTATGTTAAAAAATGTCCTGGCCTAGACCATTGGTTTTCGACGTCAATCCCACCCCAACTCACTTATTTTGATGCACTGCTGCTGTATAATGACGACTACTACTAGCTGTATCGCCGCTTCGCTGCAGCACACCAGTATGTTGTTGTGCAGAGGCGACATCTTGGGAGAAACGTTGGCGTCTGCTCCCTGTTGATGGGCTGGCGGATAGCGCCAACTCCTCCTGTCTGGGAGGTGCCAGTTCGATCCTGGCCTCAGCGAACCCCTGGCATCTTCATGATGAGAAGGGTCCTGTGGTGTCTCGTGCTCATATCAAATGTGGCATGTCAAACATCCTGGAATTTTCCGCTTGGATTTCTCCAGCTAAATTGTCCCTCTCGTCGTGTATTCATCATCACCTTCGTCTGGAGGTAACAAAGGACTAAGCAGGCGTCGTAGGTATAACGGAGGGCGGACTCAGCAGGGTAGCTAGAGGGTGGCAAGGGTGGCCACCGGCCCCCAGCCTCAAGGAGCCCGCGAAAGAAAAGAAATTATTTAGAGTTACAAAAAGCTCTTTATAGAGCTGAAAAATTTCTCTACGTCCAAATTTTTTCCTAGTTTTTTTTTTTCAAAAAAAGTTAAAATAGGGACCACTTGACTGGAGTATACGAAAAAATGGTCCCTATTTTCACTATAACAAAAATTTTTTTTAAAAATTAGAAAAAAGACGGACTTAAATATATTTCAGCACGTGCGATTTGTATGGGCCATCCACTGTATTATGGAGGGGCCCCCAAGGGCTATTTGCCACCGGCCCCATCTAACGTAGCTACATCACTGGGCGGACTGCACCCTGATTCACAACGGATAGCCGATGACATCAAATCCATTCAAATCAGAAGGGAGAGAAAGAAAAGGGTGGATTTCTAAACTATTTTCCGTTACTTTTGGATGATACTATTAACAACAGGACGCTAGCTGCTGGGTTCTTATAACAAACTTTTATTCAAGCTTGCCTATTAGTATTCAAGCCTATATGCAAGCTTACTTAGCGTTCAATTCAGTGGTTTGATTGGGGGGCGTCGCATCGAAGGGGTCGGGCGTAGGGATATAGGGGAAGGGGATAAAGGCATAACATCAAAAAAA
>JAHWFP010109730.1:3131-34000 GCA_023313725.1 Lithobius niger | reverse complement strand
ACAACAACAACAACAACAACAACAACAACAACAACAACAACAACAACAACAACTACTACAACAACAACAACAAAACAACAACAACTACAACAACAACAACAACAATAAACCATCAACAGTCGTTAACGCGCTCACTACACGAAATAGCGAGCGACAACATTGGTGACACCATTGGCGAGCGATACCAAAAATACCACAACGCTAAAAAGCAATTTGGTTATGACCTACAATACAATGTCAAAATATTCCTGATGAAATAATACGATAAAACGTGAAACAAACAAGATAGAAGTGCTATAATATCAAAACCTATGCAAAACGGGCTGCCAAATTAAACATACTTCGGTCTTCAAAGGAATCATATGAACAGTTCGGAACCAAACATTCGACAAGTTAAAGGAAAAACTTACCCACAACGTTAAAAAAAGTACCTAACAATTCAGTGTCAAAATATTTCTGACAAAATAACGCTATCACCGACAAAGTCAGAAAAAGTGATACCAAAAGCAAAATCAAGGACCAAGGATCACGGACCAAGGTCCTTGATTTTGCTTTTGGTGATACCATATAATAATAAATAATTCATTTATACAGCAAAGAAACTGTATGGGACTGAGAAGGGAGCGCATCCTCCTCTTATACCCAGTCTGAAATTAAAGGAGCAGCTCACATGAATAAAAGGAACAATAAAAAGATGGAAAAAGAAATAAAAATACAGGTTAAAACATCCTTAGTCAAATGTACAATCTTAAAAACACTTATTAATAAAAATACAAAAATAAAAATAAAAATATGTTGCAGATGCAATCGGCATGGCAAGGACCTGTGGTTTGCTAACTGCTATTCGACATAAAACTATGAATTATGAATTACAAAAGTTTAAAAGTTTAAATGAAGACAATGGCTCGGCTTTAAAGGAAGGGTTGATGGAATTAGGTTTGGGGTCACGAATGCCTTACCACCAAGGTTAGACCTACCAGGGACTCAAAGGTCCCCGATGGCATCGCCAAACGTGAGGGACAAGTGAAGGGAAATGCCGGGTATCACTGTCAATATTTCTTAATATATAATAATAAAATAATGCATCGCAAAGCTTGGCCAAGCTAATTGTCAATCCTAATGTATAAAAAACAATAATAAAAATTCACCACCGCCAAAGCGGTCAGCACAGAAGGGTTGCGAGCCGGTTAAACCATACCAATCATTAAGTAGCGAGAAGTTACATCGGTCTTTTAAGGAAACGATCAAGGTTCTCAGTTAGCAATTCGCGCCTGAAGCCCGCTTCAGAGTCATTACATACCGTACTAGCACGCAGTGCATTCCAGATTGGAACAATGCGAACTGAAAAAAAATTTTTTCTGCAGTCAAGTCGCGCACTACCTACTGCCAACTTCCAGGGATGTCCACGCGTAAAATGTAAACAAGGGGCCAAATCGAAAAAAGGAAGATCAACTGTGGTCAGATTTCGCAAGATCTTATATGTTAGAATTAAATCGTAGCGTAAGCGTCTAAGTTCAAGGAGCTCTAGTCCTGCTCGAGTCAGGCGTTCGATGCGATTTACCTTACGTAGCCCAGGAAGGCTCTTAGTAAACCTTCTCTGCACAGACTCAATCAAATCGATGTCTCTGGAGAGGTACGGCGACCAAACAGGCGTAGCGTATTCCAGGAGTGGGCGGACAAAGACCTTGTATGCCCAAATCTTAGTGTGGAAATTTCCTGAGGTGAAACACCTATTGATCATGGTAAGCCGTCGAAAGGCCGCTGTTGAAACCTTGGAACAGTGCAGGGAAGACTTAAGGTCTCGGGTAAACCATATACCTAGATCTTGAATTTCATCGACGAAAGGAAGAGCACCACCATTTAAAAGGTAATTAAAATCAGTTCCCACTTCCGTATCTAATTGATTGGCATTTTGAGGCAGAAAGTGGCAACTGCCATATTGCAGACCAGCAGGTAACATTAGAAACTTCCTCCTGAAGTGGGGACGAGGTACCAGGTGAGAAAATCTCCGTTCCGATTTTAAAGTCATCTGCGAATTTTGCACCATACGGTGACGAAGTGGTCACACAGAGATCATTCACATAGATTAGGAAAAGTAAAGGGCCCAGAACCGAGCCCTGTGGGACTCCGCTCGGCACATATACCCCTTTTGATACTGTATGTTCGATTTTAACCTGCTGAGATCGATTACTTAGAAAGGCGGACAACCAATTTAAAAGAGGACCAGCAATGCCACATCCATACAGTTTAGCGAAAAGCTTGCGAAGACCATATGTGAAGACCGTAATATAAGACAGGTATTTGAGAATGGTTCGGCCTTTCAAAGAAGTGATATCTACAGTCCAAAACATTTGCCAACTTAAACCCGCTGGCTGTTACTTCAGACGTTAAAGGAAAAACTTATCCACAATGTCAAAAAAAATTGGTTGAAACCTCCAATTGAATGTCGAAAACTTGTAAAACGCCGCCAAGCTCAGAATGGTTCGGCCTTTCAAAGGAGTAATATCAACAAACTAAAACGTGTGTAGGCTTACACAGCTTGCCTTTGCATACTTTACTTCAAGCCTTAATGGTCTATCATGTTTAAATGCGTTTATTTTGTTTTTCTTCGTGAACAGTTGTATCGCTCCATAACCTTTCGTCGTTGGCAACGAACGCCAACATGGATGCTTAATGCCATTTGCAAGATTTCGTAGGGTTGGCCCATCGCTCTATACAGAACACCCGTTAGTCACTAACGTGAATGCTTTATAACTAGTGAATTAGCTTGTGACATTTGGAAAGAGTCGTGCTTACTGGTTTGTGAGATTAACGTCCAGTATATCACGTGTTTTTGGCTAACCAATCAAGTCACACTTGTGCAAACCGTGGAAACCGAACTTTGGATGTTAAGAATTCATTCTGCAATCAGATGTGGTTCTGTGCAGAAGTAGTTTCTCTTTGCTGCGGTTTAGTATCGCGAAGTGACTTTGTGTAATCGCAGGAACATACCAGCAGTGATATTAGTAAGTTCTTTTGGTACGTAGGTACTAGGTAGGAAAAGACGTAGACTATAGACTGCGTGGTTATTGCGTAGCTTGGTGCACGCGTAGACCACGGGAAGTGTAGTTAGTCCGTAGCTAGAGCAGGCGTCCATACTACTGGCCATCTGTGGGTGGAGACAACAAGTAAAGGCCAGGAGAGAACTGTACTATTGATTTGTGCAACCGGAGTGTTGGCTTTATTTATCACGTGAAGTACAAACTGTATATTTATTATAAAAGTTCTTCCTTCACTGTTATAGATCTTTTTAACTAGGAAAAATCTAATTTTCCTTCTTCAAGACGTTGTAGTAGTAGTACAACAACTTGTATTTAGGGGGGGGGGATAGGAGAGTGTCCAGGTAGGCTTTTGGATCCCAACTGTAGCCATCAGTGCGGCTAGGAAATGCGACAAGGGTTACGACCCCACAAGACCAAAACGTTCGCCAGGTCGATCCCACCGACTAATACTTCAGACGTTAAAGGTAAAACGTGATCATTGCTACCAAGGTAGGAAAGGTAAAGTATTTCATTTAACCTTTTAACTAATATTTGGTAGAATTAACTTGGCATATGTTTTTGTCTGTTGATATCACTCCATTAAAAGTCCGAACATTTTCAACTTGGTGGCCCTTTTATCAGATTTGGTGTCTGATACGATAGTAATACCGGCCTACAGTACAACACGCAAAAACTCTTTTTACTTGAACTACGGAAAGCCAAATGGGCGTAGTTGGTGATAAATAAAGACGGAAACCTATTTCCGTTGCTTTTTGAACTTAGACGTCAAACATGGGTAGGGAATTAAATCCTCGACTATTGAGACCATATATACTGCAGCCATACTGCTCAACCAGTACTGACAACGCCTTTTGGACTTGAATATTAGACTCCCCGAGGGGAAATTGAACCCTCGACTGTTGAGACCAAGGGCCCGAAGCTCTACTACTCAGCTACACAGACATGTCTTTTGGCTTAAATATTAGGAAACAGGCTTTGGGCCTATTGTAGGCGGAGTGAATAGAAATTAATTTTAAATTCATGTTTACGCTCATTTTAATGACTTTATAAAACTTTAAAACTTGCTAATGTTCCATAAAAATCTGGGTGCAATACTCACTCGCCTACGTTTGAGCTTTTTGTCTTTTGGTGTGAAGCTTATTGCTGGACTTTTTCACATTTTAGGATTTAATTTTTTTTATTTTAGGTATAGACCTAAGCTACGCTTCATATTAATTTTAAGAGGCTTTCGTTTGCTACCAGATTTAGTTTCTGTTTCGTTATTTTTTGTATTATGTTTCCGCCATCGTCGCCGCCTGCTAACAGTAAAATCCCACATTAACTGCCGCTGGTTAAGCTGGCAAATATCGTGCCACCGCCAATAATGTTTACATGTTTATATTTATTGCAGAGAACTTTCCTAGATTTTAAATATCAATAATAAAGCATTTAAATGCAAACCAAATAATCATCACTAACAACAGTAATTTACAATAATTAATAGATTCAAAAGATCCACTGCTACCCATGCCACCCCGCACGACAATGTTAAAGCGCACACCTCTGGCACATATATTACTACGCGAACGCGAATTTTTTTTAAAGTTGTAAGGGCAAAATCTTGCTCCCCCTCCCTCCAACAAGAATAAATAATGTTGAGACCACAACTGTGATTTACATATGTATAAATTTATTAGCTACTGAAAGAAGTTTCTAGCATCTAATTCCATATGCATTTTATGTGAGAACTTCTTACATTAAATTCATAGCTTTGCAATTCTTCTAGCCTGTTCACTAGCCCAGTTGTCTTTCAAAAACCACTCTCCCTAGCAATTTTGCTTTCAATGGAAAGTGTTGCTAGGGAAGACATTCGCTCTGGAGAGGGTCTGGAGGAGCGCTGATAGTTCCCCCAGCGGGCTCCGGGGCAGAGCCCCGGAAGCTGAAGCATTTTACACTATTTTAGTGCCTAATTCAGCCATTTTCTGGCTTCCAGTGAGCACATTCGCAACAAACTGTCTAGCACATTTTAGTAATTTTTCTTGTTCGTTCTTCAGGATGGCAGGTTTCGGAAAAAGTAAATTGTGACTAAATCATGGTTTTTTTTAGACAATTTTTTCTTTGTGAATTAATTAATAGAGTTCAGTTTAGACGTTTAGGTTATAATGAATGACGATGAAATGCTGTGTGCCCCCTGCCGGAGGCAGAAAACATTTTTTTTTTACTCGGCTATCAAAAGGTGAAAAATAGTGAAATCTTCTTCTCATTTTTATCCCAGACGACTAGGCCTAGAAGTATTACTGCAAAAAATATCCATGTTTTAAAGCAGCAACGTGCTTATAAAAAAATGGAACATCGAAATATGAAACGTTTTACTCAGTTTTGCCCAAAACAATCTGACGTGTTACTGGAGAAAAGCTTCGACATTTGAAATCGACATACTCCATTATTATTTTTTCTCTCTTGATGCAGGGTATCTTAGGGTTGTTTTTCCCTCAATTTCGGGACCAGTCTCGTGCTTAGAGGAAAGATAACTTATTAATTATCTTCCCTCCGAAGTCTCGTGGCTGGGAGGAGAACAGCAGGGAACACGCATTCTGCTACTAGCATGCTTTGTAATTTTTAAATGAGCGTTTCCAACATAAGCAGTAAATTGTAGCCATAAAAACTAACAACCTAATAATTAGGTGGAAGTTCTATTTTAGTTCAGTTTTATTTGGAAAAGTTTTTAGCCATCCCCCTCCCTTTTTTTTTCCAAAATGGTTTTACATTTACCTAAAAAATTGTGATTACCGAAATTCGTGATTTTCTCATCACGAATTTCGGGCCCCCTACCCTCTGGGCCCGGGTACCTTGCACCCGTTGCACGCCCCCCCCCTCCCCTAATTGCGGCATTGGTGTTAGCTTGGGTATGAGGCCAGCAGATAAATTCGAAAGCTTTCAGAACTTTTAGGCCTAATTTTTAGATGCCGTTTTAATTTCGCAAGCATTTTTCTTTTCATAAGCAGCCTATTCATCCTTGAATTCTCCTTACAATCCAAGGTAGAGAGTTCAGTTTCATTGCAAACAGGAATCTTGAAATTATTATACGAAGCTATCTTATTGTTCCGTGTTGCTATATAAAAGCGTTGTCTGCTGTATCATACACGGCGATAGCCGCATATATATATGACTGAAATCCTCTCTCCAGCAAAACTAAAACTATTAATTTCTCCGTTTCTATTCAATATATTTCGACCAAACTTGGCCAGATAGTAGATAGCAACTTTTCCCAATTTTATACCAACTTTTATGCAATTCCGTGCAAGAGCAAACGTACGGAGCCACACGAAAACTTGAAAACTGTTCAATTCATGTTGTTGTTCTTGTTCTTGTTCTTGTGTGACACGGTTTCAGAAAAAAACTACTGCACCTACCTAAAATCTGAAACATGATCTAAGCCAGAAATTTCTCTGGTCTTCATTCTCACAGAGACCACTTTTTCGATTGGTCCAGCCATTCCGGAGTTACAGCTCCCTGAACGATCATTTTGGTTGTTATACATTGTTTTAACCATTGTGATTAGGAAACAATGCCACTCTGCGAACTCCATATCCATTCTTGGTGCACGTGGTATGTCTTTGCTAAAAAGTCAATTGTTGATGGGGTATACGGCTGTGGGCCATGGCTCCCAATAAATACTCGTGAAAGAATCCTGTAGTATTTTAGTATTGGGGCGTACAGCGTTAGGCTAGGGCCTCAAATAAATTTGTGACCGAAAGAATCCGTGTTTCAGCTAAACGATATACATTTAAACCAAACTAAGCTACGTCGTCGAAATTGGCAGCTAGAAACGATAGAATGCTGTATTTATTTCGCAGATGCAAGCTTTCAGAGCCGAGTTGAATTGTTTCAAAGTGGCCAGCAAACAATCGACTGCATGCATAAAGCTTTGTAACGCGACGCCATAGCTGTACAAAAGGTACACGGATTACAAACAAAAACGTCAAGTGTGCCGTAAAAAAAGGAGATATGATTGAATTTTCACTTGTTAAAATTAACACGGAAAAAAATTGATGATTGTTTAATTGAAATAATTAAATGTACAATTGAGAAAATTCCATATGTTTAGGTGCTGTTGTGCTTTACCAATCATATATTTAAACGTAAAGCACAACAGCACCTAAACAGATGGAATTTTCTCAATTGTACATTTTATTATTTCAATTAAAAATCATCAATTTTTATCCGTATTCGTTTTAACAAGTGAAAATTCAATCATATCTCCTTTTTTTACGGCACACTTGACGTTTTTGTTTGTAATACTTTCGGTCTGTTGAACCATTTCCTCATGCTGCGGTGATTTGAGGTTCACATTTGGGATCCCCTTTGATAATGTAAACGCTAGTTCAGTCGCCATGTTGGGAGAATTCCTCCAAACGTTCTTTTTCACATGAAATGAATGTGAGTTGTTAACGAATCCTTTTTTTTTTTTTTACCTATTGCCTCCTTCTTCTTATAGTTAAAATAAGATAATCAAATGTTATTATTTCGGTGAGTTACGTCGAAAATGATTGTTAACTATAAGGAAGCAACGATGATTTATTTTGCCTGTTTTTAAAATTTCACTTGATTGCCATCAGCACGGTATGTGCTTTGTCTGAATTCCTTAAATATTCAGGATTCCAAATTTGCAATGGCGAGTGTTAGATCGATCAATTCGACAAAGCGTAATTTCGTGGAATCAATTTACGGCAATTTTCGATTTGCCGTACTTTTGGGGCTATCTACAGCAATGTGGCAAACTTCATATCAATCTGCCCTTTCGTTTGGGATCCACCCAGACCAACCAACCAACCAAACAACAATGTTGCAATTCGGTGTCCGTTATAGGCTACGCTATGCTTGCTCCGCCAATCAGGCTACCTGAGAGGGAAATTAAACCCTCGACCGTTTTGACCAAGGGTGAAGTCCTACTGCACAGACATACTGACATTGTCTTTTGGACTTAAATCTCAGACTCCTTTGAGTGGAAAATTGCACTCTTGACCACTGAGACCAAGGGCCGAAGCCCAACTGCTCAGCCATATTGACACGGCTCCCTGAGTGGGTAATTGAACCCTCGACCTTTTGACATCAAAGGATCTTTTTGGGCCTTAACGCTCAGCCAAACCGACACCAACTTAGCAGTACGGCTCGGCCTTCTTTCACAAAAGTTAAGGTTCCGCAGGTTCCGAAGCGGAATTTATCATACTGCCTGAGCAGGATACTGAACCCTCAACCTTTGAGACCAAAGCTCGAATCTTATAGCTCAGCCATGTTGACACGGACTTAGCGGTAGGGTTTCGGACTTTGATCTCAAGGGTTGAGGGTTTAGTTTCCTCCCCCCCCCCTCCCTTGAATTGAAGAGACTGCCTGGGATGGGTGTTGAACCCTCAATCTTAGAGAACAAAGGCATAATAGAGTTCAGTCGACGTATTGAGTTGAACAGACTTACCGGATAGGGTACCCGAACTCTAAACCTTTGACCGCAAAAGTATCTTTGGTTAAGTCCGATTCTTAACGCTAAAACACTTCAGCGAAAATTTTGCTGAATAGAACATATCACTCAATTCATAATACTGCAATAACAGGGTTTCCAGGTTTTTCAGAGTAGTTGAGGCCAATTTCCAGGCAATAGTTATCGTAATTTCAGGAAGGAATATTTTTAAAACACATTTTACCAGTATTACTTGTTTATTGGATTTAATACAGTGGAAAATAGCACAGCCTGGCCAACTTTTAGGCATCAAAATAGAACATAACCTTTTTTAACTCTTGTGTGTTTAATATAGTTAGGCCTAGCTTTATGATAAGTTTGGATGAGTTTTATTTGTTTACAAGATTTTGCAGCTCTGAAGATTAGCCTCCAAGTCCAACTTGTTTTTTTTTTCCTGAGTTTTCTTTTTTTGTGTGAAAAATCAGAGAATTTCCTCAGTTTTTCCTGGGTTTCAAACGTATTCTAAATTTTCCGAGTTTTCCCGGTTCTTCAGGTTGGTTTCGAACCCTGAATAAATAAACAACTAAATAAATAAATAAATACAACTAGCAATAAAATAACATGAGAAATAATGCAAACTGCATCCGAATCGCCTCATTTCTTTGTACTTCTGTTTGCTCCTCTTTTTCGTCCTGTGTAATTTTTCATGCGTCTGTCAGTAAGCTATAACCTGAATCTTGTCCGTGCAATTAAGAGACGCCACAGGTTGGCGGAGTCCAAAGGCGGGACGGGACGGGACGATGGCGACGCGTGGTGGAAGAGAGAGACAACTGATGAAAAGAGCACAGGACGATCGAACGAAGGCTAGGCTAATCTAAGAGCATGACGTAAGATGCTCAATGTGAAAAGAACAGCTCACCCACCTCAACCTCTAATCATCAAAAAGACATTCAGTCCTGGCACAGCAGTGAAAACTGAAAAGTCCCAGCCCAGACAAACGCTACTGTATCATTATCGTATTTACGTACAAATTAGCGTGGGAAAAGCTATGGGCTGAATGTCTGAAGAAAGTGCCCTTTCAAAGAAAATAGAATAGATATTATAGTAATTATTTTGAATAATGCATAAGGGACACGGATTGAAATCCAAACGAGCAATCTTTTTTAACTAGGTTGCCTAAGGGAGTTCCCAATAAAATTCTAACAAGGATTGCCAGATTAGGAAATGTCGAATTGCAAAAACAGGAAAATAATTTTTATTTATCCCTTTACTGTATTTATTAATATACAGAATAAGGAATACAGCAGAACTTTCAGTTACGGCGCGATTCTGTTAGGGAATAACCATAAAAATGGCTAGAAATTGTTGTTGTTGTTGTCGGCAAAACTGGTCAACAACAATAATAACAACAACAAAATACTTTATCAAATTCATCATATGAAATTTTATCATATCAAAAAATCAAAACCGCTAAAGAGGCCACTAAGTAGAGGATGGTTCGGGCCTTCAAAGGGGTGATATCAATAGACCAAAATGTTTGCCAAGCAGTGCGGAACAAGTACGCTTCGGGCCCGTCTACAAGTTAACCAAAAGGGTACCTTGGGTGGAGGCAGAGGTACCCTTTTGGTTAACTTGTACACGGACCCCAAGCGTACTTGTTCCGCCACGGCTTGGCAAACATTTTGGTCTATTGATATCACTCCTTTGAAGGCCCGAACCACCCTCTACTTACTGGCCTCTTTAGCGGTTTTGGTTTGTAAGGACACTTTATAGGAGTATAAAGAAAAAAAAAAATTTATTTTTTATTTTTGTTTTCCAAAGGTTCCTGCCTTAAAACTTCTCAATGCCTGACATTTTATTTGCATTATCATTGCTCATTTGCTTAATGACTTTTTGTTGGTTTGTGGCTTTTTCGTTTAAATCATCTGCAATTCTGCGTTCTGATTCTGTGATGTTCTGTGCAGAGCCCTTGCAGAGCCCCTCGTAAGCCAGGCCCCGTGTTCAGCTGAACACCACGAACACCACGAACACCACGAACACCCTGATGGTCCGCCCCTGTCGTTGCCACTGATCGACTTGTTCGCGGTAGCAATATTCAGTTAATTCCATTAACTTCTGAAGTGTTAGTCGGTGGAATGCTCATTGGCAAATGTTTTAGTTTGTTAATTTCACTCCTTTGAAGGCACAAGCCTTTCTCTACGTGGCAGCCTCTTTACCGGTTTTGGTTTTTGATATGATATCACTTCTTTTTTTCAGATAGGAGTTACACAGCTAGTAAGACCAGGACCACTTTTTTTTGCTTACTGATTAGTTTCTTACCATCAGCAGGAGTGACATAAAGGAGGTCCCGTAGGTCTCGACGAAGTATCCGTGACAATATTACTATTATCGCATGCTCCATGTTTCATTCTGGGTCATGATCCCATGAGGCCATTTGTGGAACAACATGGTTGTAACTATTTTCTGGGATAACCCACGTTAAAAATAAGCTGTTAGATTTTAACCTCATAGATAAACGCGAAAAATACCACCCTTGCTACGCTTAGCCCAGGCGTGCGGCAACTCCTGGTGCAAAAGCTTCCAACAACCGTGAATCGGGGAAACAGATGGCTTCTTCAAGCCAAGGCCGACTGGAGGAGAAATCGCGCGTCTCGCCTCCTGGCTCAATGCCAGTTCACGCATGTGCCAGAAAGTTGACGCTTTTTAGGCAATCCTAATTTGGTTAAATAAGATCCTGGCAATGTTGAGTCAACTGGCCTGGATCCGGGAAACGAAACCAAAAGCCTCTCTCCCAGACACTCGTGTAACGGCACGTTTACGCAACCACTCGCTTTGCATTCTCGCAGCTAGAAGCTATAGAAATCACCTCAAATTCCAACATGGCGGCGGTTTTATGTCTGCCGCCTCGCAACGAAACAGCAAATAATGTGAGTTCAGAAGCGTTTGGGAAAATTGTTTCGTCATGAGGAATTCTTTATATTATTGGCACGGATTATAAGGCTGCAAGTATTTGCTCAAACGATGTCGGATTTAGCTAATCCATTTAGCGTTGTTACCATGGCAATGTCACCTTTGCCATCGCGATTGAGTTCTAGCTGCGAGAATGCAAAGGCGAGTCGCTGCGTAAACCCTAACAAAGGGACAGAATCTGAAGCGATAGTCACAGCATGGACACTCCCACGTCATGATACGCTCCTCTCATCACTAATTTCTTATGTCTGCCCACTTAATTCTAATAACATGCGCAAACTGTCAACTCATTGATGTCAAGTTATTTATCGTTCTACAATCATGCGTCCAACTTGATATGTAAAGAGCATTACTTCGCCAACTGTTATGTTTTCTTTTTATTTATTTGATTTAAGTTGTGGCTCGGCAATGGTTATTTTTAGTGTGCGTGTATGCCGTTTTTTAGGTTGGAAGAGTTAGTAATATAGTAAGTATTTATTTTTGTCGTTGTGGTATTTGTGTTGTCACTCGCAGAATATTCAAGAAGAGAAGTGAAATTGTATGAGATGATACGTAATGGTATTTGCAAATATGAGCTGGTGTAAGCTTTAATGCACAATTTTGATAAAGTTGCGCCCGAGGAGATGTGAAATCGTCCGAGGCCCCGAGGATGTTCGACACCTTCAAGGTCGAGGACGTCGCTCTACCAAAAGTGTACGCTAAATTGCTTACCTCGGCCCATTTAAAAAAAATCCATGCTATAACTGTCTTATTAGTAAAGGCTACCGCCTTTACTAATAACCCAGTTCCATGGATTTCTATACTTAATTTCTCTTGTGTCTTTCAATATTTTCCACTCAAACTTAGTATACAAGCTTGGTGAACATGTGTCCAAACTTTTATTAATATCCGATTTGCCACATCGGGATTTTGACTTGAGCTGGGAACATGATTTTCAGTTTTGGCTTCTTGTTGTTCTTAACAAGATACGTTTCCGCTACGCTTTCTACAGATCAAACTGTTTATAAAGTTGGTTCTTGGCTCATTTTGCAGGTATTGCTCTGTACATGTTCTGTGACATTGCTTCTTCTGTCCATCTCATGCTAGCAGGGTCAGCGGCCGTAGAGGCGCGCAACCTTACAGTTCCCTTTCCATAAGGCCTTTTCTATTTGGTCAAGTGGTTTAGGGGTTAATGAGCTCTAAACGACCAGCTTGACTGTTTTAATTTGTTTTAAACATTGTTATTATTTAACAATGCCAATCAGCAAACGCCAGCTGCAAGTAGACTCAAGATTAAAGGGGTTTGTTTCCACTAGTTTGTGAAAACCGTAATTGATAAAGATACAAAACATTAAAACAAGCTAATAAACTGCATGGTACGCCAAAATAGCACGAACTAGAAAATAAAAACGAACTCGTTTGATGCTTAAGGTAAGGTTTAACTGGTCCGAAGTCAAAACAGCAAATGAACACAAATAAATTTTCCTGTAAGGTTTCAGATATTGCAGTGTTGCTGTACTGTTTAGTCCATGTGAAACCTTACTGTTGTATCCAAACATTACACACGTAAATATTCATGGCCCAAACAAAGGAAGAATAATGTAAAGCTACACACTCGACTACTTTCTTGGCTAATTTTTCAGTCTTCTTTAGTCCCGTCGTCTACTTTCCGTTCATCACCCTACTGATGATACATAAGTTTTTAAGATTTTCAAGCTCTTTTTCCACGCAAGGAACTTCATTATTACTTTCCAGGACATTTCCAGGTTTTCAAGGACTCGCACGAACTCTTAATTATCTCTAGAGCTGTGCTAAGCGTGCTAAGACGATTGGTTTTTAAACATTTTCCATAAGCCAAGTAGAATGCACCAATCATTAGCTGTTCTACCGTCTGTAAAAGTAAAAATGGTAAAAATATTTGAATATTGCAGTAAGGCTTCTCGTGGACTGTGTTCCTTTGTTGTTTTGACTTAGGATCAGTTAAACCTTACCTTAAGCATCAAACGAGTTCGTTTTTGTTTTCTAATTATCTTACTTTCGTTTCGTGTTGCAACACCGAATGGAAATACCGTTGTCGGATGGAGGCAGAATTCTCATTTTCTTGTTTTCCAAAAGCTTGAATCAATTAGCAACAGTCAATCAACAATGCTTTAAAAGTATGCTTTGATATGGCTTCCCAAGCGTCGTATTGTTACAATTTACGTATAGGTTATCGCCTGATTCCCGAGTGCTGAGAACTAACAATGTCGAGGGCCGCAGGCTCGAGCGATTGTTAGTTCTTTGCACGAGGGAAGCAGGCGATAACTTATTTATCTACCGATGTACGCATCTCTGCCCGACAATGAAGAAGCACGCGACTCCAATAATGATGTAGTGCACGGAGAAGTCCAACAATGCAAGACGGAAAGGAAAAAAGCGTTTGCGTATAGTGTTCTATTATGGCTTCGGATTTGGTATTCGAGGATTTGTTTGATTTGTCGATTGATGGAGATATTTAGGAACAGAGTATGGAATATAATGTTGAAGATGGTTGTGTCGGAAGCCGGTGCGCAAGATCGCCCTTACATTGAGGATGAAGCCATCCCCCTTTTCGCCATTTTTCTTTGCCTTATTGCCCTTTTAGTAGACTGAATCATGATGAAAATCTTTTATAAAAAATTTTTAAAACATTAAAACAAAGGTTTTTTCGACGATCCGTAACACGAATTAGGCCAAAATAAGGAGCGTCCCAAAAAAAAAAGGGTCCTCAGAAAAATCCCCCCCCCTCCCCCCTTTTCTTTTGTTTGCTGTTCAGCGGGCGCCCTTGTCGGTGCGTCCGACATTTTACATGGAAACTAACCATCTCCTCAAGCAAACAAAAATGTACCGCCGAAACTACAGATTTTAGACAAAATTTCAAAGGAGCAACTTTAAATTGTCACAATGGGCGTCAGCACCGGTGCAGAGAACAGCCCTGTTTCATTGTTGTGTCCTGCATTGTTGTATTGTAATCGAGTGCTGAGAACTAGTTCTCTGCCCCCGTCCATTGTTGTGTTCCTGCATCCGTGTATTGTTGCAAGAGGGCTGAGATGCGGATATCGGTAGATAATGATAGGCATAGACACAGGCATAGGGATTGTGGTTCTTTGTTTTCTGTTTTGCAGTAGCATTGATGATATCATGTAGAGTTAAACATTTGTAGTTGTGCGTACGACGTAAGGCCAGTGGTCGCATGCAAATAAATTGAAATTGAAATTGTTTACTGACGGGAAAATTTCTCATTTCCCTTGTTCGTCAAAGGGAAAATTTGGAATCAAACAATAGTCCGATCCGTCGAGCAACGATGTTGTCACAATATGCTTTGGAAGAACGTTACACGTGGCATGTTGTTACTAAAGTTTAGATGTAGTCTGACTGAGCAATATCCTGTTTTTCTTGTTCGCTTAAGGTTACAGTTGTTAAAGAAGATAATATTGAAGGTTTAGAATGCAACTAGTTGAGCCCGGCACAACATACGCCATGTCTAACAGTTCCCTGCAGTCATGTGTGTCGGATGTTGGCCCGTCTCATGTCGACTTTTATTCACTACGTTTGGATTGGTTGTCATTAATGAACGAATATCAACGTTAAGTATCATGATCGTCTATACCCCGGCGTAATCACTGCGGTTTTTTGTCACACTTACGTTTTTCTCTGTTTGAGGCACGAGTTTAATTGTCCAGAGTTTCCGTCAATAATACATGTTGTAATAATTCGTTTGTGAGTGATTGTTATAATAATAATAATTATAAGTTTGTTGCAAACGCAACCGGAATGGCAAGGACCTGGTGCTCTCTAATTGCCATCCGACGTTAAAGCTAAAAATGTTAAATTACAAAAGTTTAAAAGTTTAAAATGAAGACAATGGCCCGGCTGCAGAGGAAGCGTTGACGGAATTGGTTGGGGTCACGAATGCTTTACCACCATGGTTAGACCTACCAGGGGCACAATGGTCCCCGATGGCATCGCCAAACACGAGGGACAAGCGAGGAGAAACGACGAGTAGTGGTCGACCGAAACCGAGTTTTTCACTTTCAGCCGAAACCGAAACTACTACCGAAACCAGTTATTTAATTTCGGCCGAAACCGAATTCATTACCGAAACTGGCAATTCGGTTTCGGCCGAAACCGAAACTCCTACCGAAACCGGTACATCAGTTTCGGCCGAAACCGAAACCGGAACCATAACCTAACCTGAATAATACCAGTTTTAATAATTAGACAAAAGCAAAGATAAAATTAAAAACTCATTAGTGTGCGGTTTTTCGTAGACAAAGTCTAGATTGAAAGGCACAGCCTGGTTTACCCATTTCCCGTCCTACGCAGAGCAAATCCACGTGCCCTATCACCAGCCCCCTCCCCCCCCCCGCCTCCCCCCAAAAATGTTTCAGAATTTAAAAAAAAAACTGTCAATACGGAAAGACTTCAAAACTTCCGTTTGCATTTTTATTCTTGGTTAATAGTCTTGTTTTAATTAAATAACCATTATTTCGTGTCAGTGAGAGAAGTCCAGAGCACTGAAAAAAGGGCTTTATTGAAAAAGTATAAGCTTAGATTGAAAACGTGAAGAGAAATAAAAGCATAAATTCCCTATAGTGCAACGAAGCCATAATTTGATTGAATTTGGATTGAAAAAAATTGTTTTTATTATTGATTAGCGTGGCCAAGGCAGATGAAAGCAGGATCTGTTATGGCGCCCTCTGTGCATTCTTAGGCTGCAGCCTAGTTATCTACGGCAACTGGCTACTGCTGGGAGTTGGAACTTGGTTTCGTCTTCACCGAAACTGCAGCATAGGATTCGGCCGAAACCGAAACCATAACTGAAACAAGTCAAACCAGTTTCGGCCGAAACCGAAACTAAGTCATAGCTTCATGGCCGAAACCAGAACCGAAACCGAAACCGAAAATTTGCTAGTTTCGGTGCCGAAACCAAAACCGAAACCGAAATTCGGTCGACCTCTAACGACGAGTACCATTGTCGAAATTTCTTATAGAACAATAAAATAATACATTGGAAAGCCTGGCGAAAGCTAATTGTCAAACCTAAGGTATAAAAAAAAATTGTAATTTCACCACAGCAAACGTGGTCAGCACTGAAGGGGTTGCGAGCCGCTTAAAGCATACCTATCATTAACTAGCGAGAAGTTACATTTGTCTTTTAAGGAAACGATCAAAGTTATCATTGAGTAATCCGTGCCTGAAGCCCACTTCAGTCTTTACATACCGTACTAGCCACTCAGTGCATTCCAGACTGGAACAATGCGAACTGAAAAAAAAATATTTTTCTGCGTCTCACGTTTCCTACTGCTACGACCAGCAATGCCACATCCGTAAAGTTTAGCGAAAAGCTTGCGATGGTAAACCGTTCTTAAAGACTGGAATAACACTAGCTATTTTCCACTGTTCGGGAAGTAGTCCTTGATCAAAGGATAAGGTAAAAAATTTTAGATAAGGGATAACATATTTCAGCTGCTACTTGTTTAAGTAAGAATGCTGAAAGGCTACCAGGACCGTATGAAGTAGCCTAGACTACTAGGTATCAGTTTTATTATTGCTGAGAAAACAACTGGCTTTGTAAAAAAATCTTTCTCACAGCTGTTTTGGGTATATTGATTTTGTGGGAATGGTAACTTTTGGTTACCATCATCACAAATGCTATTTGATGCAAAGATACTACTTAGTAACTCAACCTTTTCCAGGTTATTAACCAAGAAGCCGCTTGGGCCTTTAAAAGGCGGTAGGGATCGCATAGACTGGGTTTTCTTTCGGTAGAATTTGAAGAGGGGTGAATTGTTTCCTCCCATGATGACACGTTCGTCTCTTTTCCTGTACGAATCCTCAACCGAGTCTCAATAATTCCTTCTAATAATGTTGTATCCGCTGAGGTTGTATCCTCTTCACTATACGGTCAGTTTTAAATCGTTTATAAAGTTTAAGTTTTCTATTTTTTACTTAATAAAAAATTGGGGGAGAGTGCGATTTTTAGGTTGAGGCTTTACCACAGTTGTTCTACAGAACCTTAAATGGTTATTTATGATCTCCAAAAAACAACTCCATGCGCTGCAAATATTTGGATTAGCTATAAAATAAGATCATCCCATTCCACTGTACGTAGTGAAGCCCTAAGCCCCGGGTAGTCTATCATACGTTGGGTTGTCGTGTCTGACGACAGTGGTGCCACCTCTTTTAAATTGTTAAAATTAAGTTTGAAGGAGATAACACAATGGAGGTCCCACAACCAGGCCAAAAAGAAGTCTATTATCATCCGTAAAAACAAGATCATGAGTATTTTTCCCACATGTGGACCTGTCAACAAGCTATGTAAGCCCCAAAGTGGCAATAAGATCAAGAAAACGTCTTTGGTGTGGGTCAGCACAATTTAGTCCCCAGTCAACGGTTGACTGGTTGAAGTTGCCAAGAATTACATTTGAGTGTTTACCATTTAAAGATTTTTGTTATATAATTGCGGACATTTACCACCAATTCGTCCACTCTACTATCAGGCAGCTAGCAAAGAATAAATAAAGTGTTTAATTTGGGCACTGTAATAACCAAACCCTCAACCAGTGACCCCGACATCCACCAGTACCACTGGTAACTCCACCCTATGCAAAATCAACAACCCGCCACCACAACTGCTGCGATCCCGTCTCGCAACCCCCGTACTTGTTTCGGTCCACCACCATCGCAAAAAACCATCACATGAGAACAAAACATAGTGGAGCCTTGTCTGCACGATGAAGTTTACATCATAACAATCGCTTTCAAATCATGGCATTAAAACTACCAATATTTCTGACAACACTTCTCGCATTAAAAAAGGTACATGATAAAAAAAAAAACCTCTTGTAGAAACGCTGCCCATAATCGACATTACCCCAGTTGGCTTCGTGCCCGCCCGTCAAGAATGAACTCGCTCGCTCTTTTTCATTGCTACCGTGATGTTCGTTTGTGACTACTAATCGATGCGATCCTTTACATTTCCGGTCGCCATCCCTGCGAAGAATGAACACGCTCGCCCCATTTTCACTGCTACCGTCAATCTAATGAACATGCGCGCCGAGTCGCATTATTTGCTGATCATTATTTACTCATTATACTTTTTGCTGAACCTCCTTTAGAACCCCAACAACAAATTTTAGGCCTGGTACTCACTACAACAGGGAAGTCCCCCTCCCCCGACTGAAATCGGAAAAAGAGTTAGGCCTACACTATGTTAATATTCGTTGGCTGTAATTATGCCTAACTATTAGTTCATTTATTAATCCTGGCTGGTTACGTTTGAAGGCTTCCGTGCCTAATAGGCAGATAACGCTTGCACTGCAATGCTCCGCTCCGTGCTCGTTGCCGTTGGATCGGAGTACCGTAGTTGTTTGCTGAGAGTATAAAAAAAATTCACAATACGCACAAATCGAGTACAACAGATGGCTAAAAATAAGATATCACCCGCCTTCTTGTGAACAATAATTAACTCTGCGTGCGATATGGGCTTAAGAGCGCATTCCCGCAACTACTTCGCACGCAACGGAATCTCACTGAAATCCAACAACGAAATCTCACTGAATCTCCCAACGAAACTAACCTGAAATCCAACATGGTGTCGGCTTTGGCGCTGCCGACTCGGAACAAACCGTTTAGTAATGGGAGTTTTACTACAGGTAAAATTTGTTTCTTCGGCAGGAATTCTACATCTTGTTTCCACGGATTGATACAACTACACGAATCTAACCTTGGAGTAATTACCTTACTTCGTTAAGGAAGGCGCTTGTACTGCTGTATGATTGTGGCGTCATCATCAACTTTGGCATCACGTGGTCTAGCGGCTGCTTACAGCTTGGAGTGCAAGAAGAAAGTAAACACATGTTATGATATTAAGTAATAGATATCCGTGAAGTAGACCGGGTTATCCCGAAATAATTGCTCGTCTGCGAGAAACGGAACAGTCCAAAGATCGAGGGGTTGCGAAATCGCACGAGCGCGCACTAGCGCGAGTTCGATTTTGCTACCCCTAGATCTTTGGACTGTTCCGTTTCGAGCAGACGAGCAGTTATTTCGGGATAACCCGGTCTAATTCACGGATATGTGTTTTAATGCTAAGGTGTGACGTCGAGCCAACATGTCTAGTTATTTGAGATTAAAAAAAAATTTATTTGAAAATTTTATTTGTGAATTATAACGTAAATTCCTGAACTCAAACTTCCGGTTTAAACTTCGTGTCTGCGAAAGTCTTACGTACGCGAGGACGTCCCTATATCCAGTCCCAGTCACCGACATTTGTGTTTAAGGTAAAACCGTATTTTTTTCTACTTTATTAGTTTAAATAAGATATAACGTATAAAATGCGCTATTCGCTTGAGTCTCGTAGGTTTTTAAGTGTGTTTAGAAGGTGTCAGTAGGCTAGTTTTCGTACCGTCGGAACGAAAGGTTGTCGGGGGGTTCGGCTTGGACTATTCATTCGTGGGTGGGGGTGGGGAGGGGGCTACATCGTACGCGAGGTTTTTTTTTTTTTCGTGTTAGTGCGTAAAATGTCGCCAGGTTATAAATGTGCTGTTCGCTTGAGTATCGTATGTTTTTAGGTGTACTTAGGTTTGTTTACAAGTGTCGGTAGCCTAGTTTTAGTACTGTCGGAGTGAAAGGTTGGAGGATTGGACCATTCCTGCACGGGTGGGGTCCTAGCATAGTAGCCTACACGAGTTTTTTTTTTTTTTTCGTGTTAGTACGATAAATGTTGCAGGTTACAAATGTGCTTATTTATGTTGGTTGAATTTGTTTTGTGTACGGTAGTTTTGCAAAGTATGTCACGTGGTAGAACAGTGGTTGTGTGGAGCGCGGAAAAAGTGTTAGATTATCAAAAAAAAAGTGTGGGTTATCGAAAAAGTGTGGGTTATCAAAATTAACCCACGGTCACGTGTGTGGGTTTTCAGATTAACCGTATATTATAACGGCTGCACTTTTAGCATTGGGATGTGTTGGCGTGACGTCACCGCCGTGCATTAACTGAACTTATACCACGGCTGTGACGTCACGCTAACTCAAAGCCATGCTAAATTTCCTCAGGTTAAATCCCGTTAACCGTGAGCGGAAGTGTGTGTCATCGTAAAATGTGTGGATTATCAAGTTACCCCACACTTTTGCCGATAACCCACACTTTTGACACTTCCGGATCACGCGACCTGGAACGCACACACCAATAACCAAATACAGCGTCCAAAGACGTAACGCAATAAAAACGTACAAAAGGAATTACTTAACTTTCCAGGATCTCTCAAATGAAATCTTATACCTGTTAACTCTCACATATGTGGCCCAGAACTAAGTTTATACCCCCTCCCCCTTCCCATCCACAAACTAAAATGGAATGACCTTCATTCATACCGATACACCGATTAGTCTATTACCGTAGTTTTGAAACAATTCTCAAACTACAAACGCACAAAATGAATTACTTACCTATTCTGAATGTACAGCAATATCATTGTATCCCTGCTGCCTCATATCGAATTATTCGATTCAAAAAGCTTCGATAAACACGAGCGAGCTTGCAGCGTAAAACCTTGCCACCAAATAGCCTGTCTAACTCCCCCCCCCCCATCCTCCCCACCACAAAGTTGAGCCAAAGGACTCGTCCGCTATCACACACTTACCCCTCCACAAACTAAAATGGGATGACTTTCTTTCATATTGAGATAATGATTGAAGGAATTTTCACTAAACACAAACACGTTTTAATTAAATACGAGTTAGCTTGACGTCCCAACCGTTGCATAAATTATTTATTGATGATTCTCACCAATAACTATTACAAAAAACGGCTTCGTCGTTTAGAAAAAAAGCATTAGAGCTCGTATACTCGGAACTGGAAAGGCACGAATAATAACGGATTAGAGTTCACTCGAACGCAACTTTTTTATTCAATGGTTATGTCAGAAAATGAACGCAGTTTGTGTTTGAGATGTTTAATGTTTGTGTGTGTGTGTGCATGTTTGAGTGGGCTTTTTTTTTTATATTTGCCTGTGTTTCATTGTTTTATATTTTACATTTTTTTTATTTACATGTTGCAACATTGTAAATTTGACATTAGGTTAGTTAGGTTACGCAACTTAGGTCAGAAGAGCGTATGGTTCCTTGGTCGCTAAAGCTCTAATCAAATCAAATCTTCCTCCTGTTAATTTTCTAAAAATTCTCTTGCACAAACGAACTCTAATAAACAAACCAGTTATTTGGCTTCTCTTCTATACTAGTTACGATCATGGCATCATCAGCATAGCAAAGCGTGCATTAATTTTGGTTGTTGTCGTTTGCAGTAACTTTGGTATTTACTGTATTTTATTAGAGTTTAAAGGCCTAGAAGCCATACACTCTCTCCTAAACTTACGAACTAGGCTTAAAACTAACATATTGCACTAGCGTGCCCAGGCAACGCGACCAACAACTCTGGTAACTCTGGTAACTTTGGTAGCAGCACGGCCAACAATGGCAGATTTTGTAAAACTTCGGTATTACGTTGTAACAGTGAGCACCCAGCGACGGATTGCATCAAAAATGACCGTTTCCACAGAAAGTTACGTCACACGAATAGTTTTAGAACAGAATTGGTCGATGAGCAAAATGGCGGCCAATGTCCACCAGCGATCATATATTCACTGTTACAGTGGCTTTGCCGAGCGCGTTGCTAAGCAATTTTAAGTTAAATCCCGGTTGAAAACTATGTTTATTACTTATAATCGAGTGTCTTCTTTTAGCTTTGTGGTGGCTGTGTAACGACAATGTCCACCATTTAATAGAATAGAATAGAATAGACGTTGATGATGTCAAATACCTGGGAGTTTCTCTGGATAGTATGCTTAAAGGCACCTTTTCACCTATTTAACTCCTACATGCAGCACTGTAGAATCTTCGAGCAATGTACAGAAAATAGCGGTAAATTAAAAAAGAAACAACAATATTCACAGTAGTGCCGCGATTTTCATAACTAAAGCGAGATCACGTGAACCACATCAGCCTATTGCATGACGGAGAATGTGGAACGTAGATGCTGTGTTTAGAATATGAGCAACGCTATCGAAATGGTGAACAGGCGTCTTTAACTGGAAGGGCCAAATTTATTCTGTGACTACTTGGCTCCGCGCTCTTCTTTGCAAAATTTATTATATTATAGGAAACTTGTTTCACGCAATACCTTAAAAATATTGTATTTTGTCATGGCCCAGTCCATCGTGCAGTATTTAAAGGATAATGACCGAAAATCGAGGGCATTATAAAACAATGTCACAAGGGCGCACCAGCTCTGGCGGGCATTGTGTTATAAAGCACGAGGTTTTCGGTTATTATCCATTATAACGCCCATGCATCCTACAATAGAAAAACACGAGGGCAGCTTCGTTCGCTCTTGTTGCTGAAGGAAAAGATCGTCTAACAATACACAGACACGAGCGCCAATTCGAATCAAAATTTCAACAAAGGCGGGCAAAATGCCAAAAAAACAATGCTGAGTTACGCCACTCTTTGTAGCCAACAATTGTGAAAGGGCAATTACAGCCATTTTGACATGCATGTTTGACTTTTGGATCACTTACACAATAACTAAACACAAGAATTGCGGTAAGAATACGTTACTTACGTCCGCTATAACAATTTAATTACTGCATCACCAAAACACGACACGGAGATCGCCATTGTTCTGCTGGAACGCTCAGAAATTAATGCCGACAGATGTCACTTTCGATTTCGACTCGCAGCCGATTGAGATAGCTGTATTGACTGTGAGGAGCTCAAGCGTGTGCGGCCTTAGCTGGCCGGCAGTGTAGTGGCCAGCTAAGGCCGTCAGACGCTTGAGCTCCTCAGTCAATACAGCTATCTCAATCGGCTGCGAGTCGAAATCAAAGAGATCCGCCTGTCGGCATTAATTTCTGCGCGTTCCAGCAAAAGAATGGCGACCTCCGTGTCGTGTTTTGGTGATGCGGTAATTAAATTGTTATATCGGACGTACGTAACGTATTCTTACCGCAATTCTTGTGTTTAGTTATTGTGCAAGTGGTCCAAAAGTCAAACATGCATGTCAAAATGGATGTAATTGCCCTTTAAACAATGCTTTGACAATTGGTGAACATATTGCCTTTGTTTTGCAGGCATTATTTAATCATTGATTGTTATATCGGGTCACGACATTGCTCAGATCCCTGTCGCTGTCTGAGCACTCGGCACTGCCTTCTTCGAGCACATCGGTACCGCTTGGGATGGGATGATTCTCCTCTTTGTCCAGTGTGCCTGGTTGAATTTCGCCAGAGCACTTTTTGCTGTCATGCCCAGTCTTTCATCAGCAGCGATTAGCCCCGGCTCTTCATTTGCGTGCCCGTCTGTGGATGGCCTCTTGTCCCTTGCTGGTGAATTTGCAGCCCGAAGTAGATTAGCTGCTGCGGCACAGTTTGTGCGCGCCGCTGGTGTTCTTGTGTGATGACGGCCTTTCTGGCACTTGCCTAGCTCTCCACTAGGCTCAAAGTAGTGTTTTTGTTCTCTACGGTTTTACTCTGCATTGTGTTGGTTCGTAGTTGTAGTGTTGTTGTATTATACCACACGCCATGGCTGTTTGCTGTGACATGCATATCACGTGACTGGGTTAGTCCAATCAGACGGCCAAACAGCCGTTGTTCTCGTTCATCATTGGCTAACTCATGGTGACGTCACGGCAAACAGCCATTGCGCATGGTTTAGAGTAGACGCAGGATGCATGGCTCCGGGCCTTTTTCTGCGTAATAAATTCGAACAAATTCGACATTGCTCAAATGGACGTTATTCTGTGGTGGCACCTCCATAAATACCACTGATCCTGTTATTAAGTTTCAAAACCGAATTGTCAGAACGATTATGTTCAAAAAGCAACGTGCCACTGTGTTCCACTTTATGAACAGCTAGGTGTTCTGCCGACCCGGCAGCCGTACGTCTATAGAATTAACCCTTATTAATATTTGTAAAAAAAACGGTGCTGATTTTTCTACTGGTCTTGTGACGGATTACCAAACGAGGAATGAATCCTGGATCGGAGGATATGAGGTTGAGGAATTATCAGGCTGGCAAAATGGGCCAAAGGCCAAACAACAACCAGGTGATAGTTTGTTCACGCAAAGTTTTTTTTGGCAGGTCAGAGTTTGTTTCTTTCTGGTTACTTCCCCTGATCAGACTATGACATCACGAGCAGTTTTCAGTTAAAAGAGTGCTTACTGATGATCAAGCGGCGATGTATGACGTAGTTTTGGATGGGCGCCTGGCTACGGGCCAGAGCTCACAATAAAATACATTACATTACATTACATTGCGGCCTCACTAGCAGACACGTCTGTTAACTGTAAGTAACTAAAAGCATATTTTGTAAGGCTGTGCCGAGCCCAATTATCGATCGCGACCTTTACCGATATTATCAATATCGGTAGAAATCGGGAATGGTAGATCGAATAGGAATAAATCATATTGAAGATATTTTCACCAGCTTTCCAATGGCCTGAACCCCAAGCAGTAGTCTCTTATTGGTAGAAATTACAAGGCATAATTGCTTACAATGTTAACAGATATAGTGAGGCTGGTGTATTTTTATTGTCAGTCTGGGCACGAAGCCATGTGCCTTGGTCCTATAGTGAGGCTGGATAATGAAAATTTATTCCAGGCCATGGCCCGAAGCCGTACGCCCTGCTACAAAGCTACCTTAAAACTATAGTAAGGCTGGAAAATTTTATTACGGGGTCCTGGCCCGTGGCCGCACACCCCAAAACAGAACTACAGGCTAGTAATAACTCAAAACCACTACAGGCGACAACCACTTCAACTGAATTCCGCTATACACAATACAATACACATTTTTCCTATAAATCCGCTGGCACTGCTGCTGTGCTGGCACTCCTATAAGTCTGCTGGCACGTTGAACCTCCTTCCCTGTGTACTCCTCTAACTTCAAGCTGTCCTGCAGCACACACAAAGCAACTTAATTCACTTATCACTACATGCTTCTCTCCACTGTGTACAAATCATTTATTCTCCAAAGAAATCACTCTGCTCAGCATTGTCATGCACTATCAGCTGCTGTGTTGCTATTTACACTGCCAATGGTGTACAAACACCGTGTACACCACCTCCTCAAATGTGTAATTCCACACACCAAACAGCTTCTTCACAACTCGCCCATCACAACACATACTTCTCTGCCAACATCACTGTCTCCACCGGAGTCCTCTTCTCCACGTGCTCTCCACTGTGCACAAAACATCTACCTCCTGAAGACACCACGACTCTGTCACTGTCATGCACTGTTATCAGCACTGCCATCATGTACACCGTGTATGTACACCTCCACCGTGTACATCTCCACTGAGTAAATTCTTTTTTCCTCCACCTGTCAGCCAGCAGAGTGGGTCATGTAAGGATCATAATCTCATTCCTGACGACGCACAAAAGGTGGCAATCACACGTAGACTGGAAGAAGCACGGTGGTTCATAAACCTTGTGGACAAGTGATACTGTACTAGGATATTCTGTAACTAATCTACGAATTGCCGTATGCTGCATGTCATACCGCGTACACAACAACAGCAAAAAAAGGGTGTTTAACGAGCGTTAACCGCACCCGGTCATCTGCCCGACGAAGCCCTAAGGCCCTATGTCTGCAACACCCGGAATGGAATCTCAGGAGGTCACCCACCCAAGTACCAGTCGGGGCCAATGCTGCTTAACTTCGGTGATCTGACGAGAACCGGCAGCAACAACAGCAATCACTTTTTTAACAATCGGATGCCTTTAACAATTATTAGAAACGGCCTTGCTATTTCGTTGTTGTTTGACTCTTGGCTATTGGCCCATTTTGTCACCCTGATGGTTCAATTGAGGATAAATCCTATTGCGGACGAAAATGTCAGAGGAAGATAAACGGATAAAGAAAAACTAACAGTTAAATGATCAGTGACCACCATTCACAGAGAAAAACGGTACATCAATAGCGTTTTCTTGAGGCTGGCTAGTTAAGTCCCTAGCTACCTTGGTGGCCTTTTCCTGGTTAAATGATATCACTACTTTCAAAGGCCGACCCTTTTTGGAAACTTGGCGGGTTCGCTTATACCTGTTTTGGTTTTGGGTGGAATACAACTACGTCGCATGGTCACTTCACGGTATGTCTGAGCTTTCCTAATCTGAAAATCAATGTTTGGAAGAAGGAAAGCACCAGGCCAAACAGCAACGAAAGCGGAGCCCGTGCCATTATGTCGACCATTGAAGTGACGACGACCCTAATAAATTTTAAGATGGTAAGAGGTTTTATGAATGGAACAAAGACGGAAAGTCAAAGGCATCTGTTTCTATATTTATGAATGCAAGATCATTTATAAATATAATAAATAATAAATAAAACACTTTAACCATCATGAAAAGATGGTATGGATTATGGAAGGGCAATAAGCCAACTAACACCGTTCCAACACGATTTAGAATTAATATTGTAGTTTCAAGAACTGTATAAGAGGGAGTTTGTCAAGGGCTAATTTAAAGGCTCCCACTGAGGCTGCACCAACGACAACATCAGAAAGTGAGTTCCAAAGGGCTACCACCCTCATCGCAAAAAAATTCGTCTATACATTCAAGTCTCAATGTCTGGACTTTTGGCTAATAGAATTAAGAGAATTCATTTATTTAATCTCATTCCATCGCGTTTTATTAATTTGTCTTGTACCTTTCACTGCGACACAAGTAGCTGTAAATAATGTAAAAGTAAGTCGAAAATACCTTCCTTTACGGATCACTTCCATACCTTCCCTTCCACACCGATTACTTCCATACCTTCCTTTACCGATGTGGTAGTGAGTTCGTAATTAACAAGTTCGCCAGTTCGAATCCCGGTAACGTCACTATACTCTTTTCGGTTCTGGTTGGCCATTCGCGCAGGTTTTCGTAAAACGGATTGGTCATGCCTGGTAAAATTTCTCTTCGAACAGACGAGCCAATATGGCTACCTTATCGCTCGCTTCATCGCTTTCCCGACGTGAAAAACCTCTGAATTCAGAGGCTAGGGAGATTGTTTGGAATGTCTTCAGATACATCAAGGCTCAGTACTCAACACGGATGCTGAAATAGCAAATTCAAGAGACCAGCATTGCCACTGGAATTTCTCAGAGAATGGTAAGGCGTATCTTGTCAGTAGCAAAAGCCATATCTACAGCCAAAGCTGGGTTAAGCCTAACGCAGCAGACAGTGTACACCACAGCCGCTCAATGCGTGTAAAAGGTTCTAGTCACCACCAGCGTTAGTGCATACGCGTGACAGGCGATTGTAAACGATCGTAAAATACAGCTACTTCCAGTGGTCAACCAGAACCTTATAGAACCTTGTAGAACCAGAACCTTATAGAATGAAAGGTGACTTAAAGGTAGCATTAAGCTGGCTATTGCTGGCAGTGTATGATTTTCGCTTATTTCCAACTTGCGTTTTCATTGCTGCTTCCTGTTTCACCCTCGTTACTGACTCGTTAGAAACTTCTTGTTTCACCTGCATCCGTTTTCTTGTTTTCTAATCTCTTTCACATTTCGTCCTTGTTTACGTTATTTCTTATTATTTCCCTTCACTGCGAACCATCATTAGGGCTGGCTAGGTGGCGTAACTATAGGATTTTGTAGTGAGGGGGCAACACTAGCCATTTAGTGGAGGGAGAAACCAATAACGGCTATGGGCTCGGAAGGAGTGCAGCTGGTCCCCAGCGGGGTCCGGCGGCAGAGCCCCGGAAGCTAAGGGCGCGTTTACGCAGTGACTCGCCTTTGCATTCTCGCAGCTAGAATTCAATCGCGATGGCAAAGGTGTTGTTGCCATGGTAACAACGCTACCTGGATTAGCTAAATCCGACATCGTTTGGTAAACACTTGCAGTCTTATAATCCGTGCCAATAATATAAAGAATTCCTCACGACGAAACAATTTTCCCAAACGCTTCTGAACTCACGTTATTTGCTCTTTTCGTTGCGAGGCGGAAGACATAAAACCGCCGCCATGTTGGAATTTCAGATGATTTCTAGCTTCTAGCTGCGAGAATGTAAAAGCGAGTGGTTGCGTAAACCCGGCCTAACGCATTTTTGCTATTTTCTGTCATTTTCTGGCCTTGTAAAGTGCCGTTGGAAACATTTTTATAAAATCAGTTTATACAATTTGTAATGTCAATCTTTCAGTTTTTCATACTAGATACTTATTTTTTTATAAATAAAATATGTCTTCAGGATAGTCAAGGTAGCTATGCAAAAAGGGACTTGACCCAATTTGCCGAATAAGCCTTCAAAATCTTATAGAGCCCCCTTTGGCCCCCCCCCCCCCCCTAACTAGTTACGCCATTGATTAGGGCTCTTCCTGTTCCATTCTTTTCTATATATAACGTTTAAAATTTCTCTACCGTTTCTTCCGTTGTTATTCGCCCTCACTTACCCATTTCATGATTTCATCACCCTTTACATATTATAATCTTTTATCATAACCATTCCAAGTCCTTTTCGGCCCATACGGTAGGAATGAATTTTTCTTCTTATCCCGTAGTCCTATTTTAGCGCCTTTACTGTGAGGCTTGGCCTCGGCTCCCATGTTAATAAAGCCGACATTTCAATGCTTAATTTCTCCTCCGCCTTTTAATATTGTCCACTCAAATTTCGTATATAAGCTTTGTTGGACTTGGTGAACACGTGTACCAACTTTTATGAATTTCCTATTTGTTACATCGGAGATCTGGACTTGAGCTGGAATCGTGTGAGTTTCATTTTTGGATTAGACGACTTCTTATTTGGACACGTTTACAAGGGCGCCCGCAGAACGGCAAAAAGGGGTGGGCTAGAAAAGTCTGAAAGGCCAAAAAGGTCAATCAACGACACGAAATCACGTGACTTCTTACACATGGGGAGAAGTCTATACTCTGTCCCTTGCCATGTTGAAAAGAAAAGCTTACATTTTTTACGTTTTACGCTCGCAGTATTTTTTCCCAACATTTATTTATGCGTAAAAAGGGCAACCAGCCTCTTGGGGGACGGGGAGGATGCTTGAGCTTCAATAGCCCCAATGTAGGGGCGCCCTTGCACGTTTATACAATGGTCTCTACAAACTAAACCATTTGTCTTAGAAAGATGGTTCTTAGCTCATTTGAAAGAACGGCTTTCCGGGGGATGCGCCCTTTATAGAAATAGAAATTGCACTTGGTCGTGCCATTCCGGAGTTATGGGGCCTTGAACGATCAGTTTTATTGTTTAACATTGTTTTAAACATTGGTATTAGGCAACAATGCCAATCAGGAAACGCCAGCCGCAAGGCGTTAAGACTTACGATCAAACAAATTCTAACATTGCTGATGAGTCAACATTTCAACCGCACTTTGAGGAAACGTGAAGAGGAAGCATTATCTTTTATTACGAATTGGTTTACATACTGGTTTGACGTCACCCACCCGTGTTAAAGCTAAAATGGTTGTTGCCCATTTGGTTTGCTGTCCTGTAATAATACGAATAAAGGCCAAAGCCGCTGATAGAGAGTTGCAGAAAAATCAACTTAAAACAGAAAGACTTGCACTGAATGAGCGAGCGAAGCGGGCGAAATTCAGTTCGTTTACAGAGAGTACAGAAGATTGGGTGTGTCAAAGTAACACAAATTAAAAACAAAAAAACGAATCGCTTGATGTTTAAGGTAAAGGTTTAACTGATCCGGAGTCACAACAGCAAAGAAACACAAATTAAGTTTACTGTACAGTTTCAGATACTGGAGTGTTGGTGTACTGTGTCGTCCACGTGGAACTTTACTGCTGTATACAACCATTATACACGTAAATACTATTCAAACCATAGCCCAACTTTAAAAACCTTTGACGTTGAAACAAAGGAAGAACAATGTGAGGCGTATACGCACTCGACTACTTTCTGGGCCAATTGTTTCTGTGTTCTTCAATCAAGTCGTCTACTTTCCGTTAAACATCCTACTGAAAATACTTGCATCTTTTTTTGAGATATTCAAGCACTTTTCCACGCATGGAATTTTATTACTGCTTTCCAGGACATTCCCACGTTTTTAAGGACTCGTACGACCCAAGAATTAATTGTAGAGTTGTGCTGAGCACACGAAGATGATCAGTTTTTAACCATTGTCCAGCGATGCCATTTAGCCATGCACCAGTCATTGGCTGACCTATCGTGTGGGGGGGTGGCGTCATAGTAGCAAAACGACATAACAGCAAAAAAACCGTCAAAAGAGCAAAAAAGCGTAGGGCGTCATAACAGCAAAACGTCATAACAGCAAAACGTCATAACAGCAAAACGACACAACAGCAAACATTTTTTTTGCTGTTATGTCGCCCCGACATAACAGCAAAACGACACAACAGCAAAACGTCAGTACAGCAAAACGTCAGTACAGCAAAACGTCAGTACAGCAAAACGACAC
>JAHWFP010109729.1:49483-67268 GCA_023313725.1 Lithobius niger | reverse complement strand
GTGACTTACAAGTAAAGTGCAAATCGTTGAATGGTGAGTGCAAAAAACACCTTCAAAGATTTCGGCATTAAAAATAAATGATGCAGCTTTACTACAAACAACTAAAACCACCCCAAAAAAGTGCCTTCCAATAAATACGAAACTTCGATTTGGCCTGAAGGAGTGACGTCTTGCTCATGGGATCAGGTGAAATAAGATTAAATTCTCCAAATCTGCGGAGTTTAATATACACACATTTTTTTCGTTTTAAAGTTGTATATTTAAAACCACATTTGGAAGAAACTTGGGAAAAACCATGAAAACAAAAATCCAAACGAGTTAATTCCCATCCCCTATGTTGTAAAAACGATAAGCTCTGTTTCTTCACCCTTCGCTGCCCCCCCCCCCCCCCTCCAGGCCTAACCCAGTCTGCTGAGCCAGGGGTTATTGGGTGGAACATGTCACTTATATTTCTTAAGTGGTTTCTTGTATTGTTCACAACGCCTTTTTTTTTGTGTGTGCTGAAGACTTTGTAGTCAAGTCGTGCTGTCTCTTCAACAAAAAGTTGTATTCTCCGATCCTGATTTCCATTGCTAACTTGTTGTCTGAACTAACCCACCAATAACAAATGCAGAAAATTTCAGATGGTAGCCGTAAAATGGCAGAAAAAAACATTTTGGGATTGTAACTTCTAACCATTTACCAGATTCAACACAAACCTGTTGCGAATTATCTGTAAAATAAAAAATTCTTCACGTACGGTCCTGGCAATATTTAATGAAAGAAATAATTCTGACCCAAATATGCCATTTTGAAATAGATAAACACTGGAATCCTCACTTCTAGAGGGGGCAGGAGGCAAGCGAACAAACGATCGAGGTCTACTGTTCACAGAAGTTGGAGTAGGACTTTAATGAATAATTAAGGAACAAAAAACAGAACGTTAAATGTAGAGAATAAAGGTCTAAAAGTCAAAACCTAGAAGGAACACGGCCAAGCTTTGACAGTAAAGGTCTAGGTGTAAAATTTTTTCAGTAAGAGGCTGGTAAGTATTAGACCCTTACAACCCGGTGGTTAGTTTATTTCTAGTCTATTCGGACAGAATTTGTGTATGACTGGTTGTATGACCAGTTCTTTGTTCTTGGAATATCTTTAAAGAATGTTAGGAACAAATTTTTCTGGTAAAATTTGGTATTTGCCTTTTGATGCTTCAGAGTTTTTGATTATCTTTATAGAATTTCGTACATTTAAGGTAATTGATGACATCCTATAATGCTCTCTGCTGCGACGCTGCCATGTTACTAAACCAGAAAAAAATTTTCAACCAAAAGCAAAGCAGGAAACGCACATCCCCACTAACACTGGACTTACTTAATGACTTAGTAAGCCAATTTTTTAAATCCAACTTTGTAAATACAATTCTAGCCTATTCAGATGCTACGTGTGTATGTACGGATTTAGGAGGGTTTTGTGCTTGGAACATCTTTAAAGAACTTTCTTTAACGATATCTTTATACGAATTTCGTAGATTTAAGACAGTTAATGACAACAAATAATGTTCTCTACTCCTTATATGCTGCATGTTACCAAACCAAAAAATAAACTTTTCAACATAAATCAAAACAGGAAAGGTACACCATACTGCCACTGGATGGTTACATGGGTCTTTATATGAGGACTATTAAGGGTTTTTCGGCAAAATGCAATTATTGCTTTCCTATTTTTAAAGCTGAAAGCTAGCCACCGGGTAGTAAGGGTCTAGTGCTTACCAGCCTCTTACTGACAAAATTTTACACCTAGACCCTTACTGTCAAAGCTTGTCTGTGTTCCTTTTAGGTTTTGATTTTTAGACCCTTACTCTTAACATTTAACATTTCATTTTTTGTTTAGTAATACATGTTACTTTCAGAATTGCAGCTCAACTATAAAACTGCAGTTGACGGTACTGTCTACAACGACAAGAATGCACAATACACCAACCTAGAAATGGAGTATAACTTACTTTTTATTTTTTATTTCACGTTTTTAATTTTTTTATTTGAGTGAAATCAGGCAACAAATATGTATAACTTAAAAATGGATGCATGATTGCAAGATGGCTTGCATTACAAATTAATAAAGAGGATGGCACATTCACTGTTTCAATTGTTAACAACTACAACGTTTTTAATTCTCAATTTCAAGGAAATCGGACTGTAATAAACATAATTTCAAAATTACCATCTGATTTCAATTATGGGTATGTATATCGAATGTGTTCTAAATTTGAAGGAAATCGGATGATAATAAGCATAAATTCAGAATGGCCACCCACTTTCAAGATGGTGGCCATTAGAGATTACTAGTGATGGACACATTCACTGTTTCACTTGGTATCAACTATTTTGTCTCCGTTCTAAATTTGAAGGAAACTGAACGATAATAAACATAATTTCAAAATGGCCCTGACTGCAAGATGGCGGCCATTACAAATTAACAATGGTGCATTCATTTTTTAATTTGATATCAACTAAACACTGGCTCGTCTATGTGCAAAATCAGAAAGAAATTGGAGTTTCCCAGTGGCAGACGTAGGTCGTCCAGTGGTAGTAGGATTCCTATCTAGTGGGAGTAATTATCACACTATGGTGTGGGTTCGTATCTATAATGAATGTTAGGCACCATTCCTGCTTGGAACATTAGGAACTAATGCTGCACAGAACGCTATCTTTAGTACCAATCAATTAACAAGTAGGATTTGTGAATGAACCAAACAGTATTCAGAATGGAACAGGAACGTCATCTACACTGACGTAAGGTTGCGTTTCCAAATTATGAATACCTGGACGGTGGAGGGAGGTTGAGCAAATGTGGTACCGTCAGTTATATGATGGGCGACGGGGGGGGGGGGGGGGGGGGAGACAATGAAGTGTTGCGTAACACACTAAGTTTCGCAAAATAATTTTTTCACTGAACTGGTGTTACCAATAGGGGCAGGGGGGATTCTAAATTGTCAGAAAAAAGTGTTACGTAATTTGTGAACACTCCCTAATTGCTCGTTGGGAGAATTTGATTACGGTAAGGAGAATTTGCTTGTTTAATCAGCAAAATAGCATTATTTCAGTTAGCACGTGATGGCTTGTTTCTAAAAAAAAATTTCAGTTGCACAAAAATAACCTTGAAAAGGCACATGTCCACTTAGGAAGCTACAATTTGAGCCTATTCTCAATATTTTAGGTGGTGTAGTTTAGCCTGCAGAGGGGACAGACAGACGAAAAAGTACATCCCCAGAAGAAGGATATCAAGAACTAGAAGTTGTTCACTTAGCGAATAATATCTTACTTATGACTTTATGATATTAGGAAATTAATAAAATGTATGAAAGGGTATTCACATTTTATAAGAAACTTTATTTGTTGTAAATATATATGTCGAAACTTTCCTTATTTTTATCACAAAAAAATTCTCGACATGTTAAGAGTACAAGCTCTTCATTTTAGGAATACAGAACAGCACTCCAGCTTGAAATAGAGAACGAACCATACACCCCAGAATGATCAAGCAACTGAATCAAGCATGAGAAACAAATATTAAGCAAGAATGTTGATATTACTGTAAAACATTTTGATAATAGAATAATATTGATTTTTGTTTAATTTTGATATATTGATATGATATACAAAAATATTGATATATTGATATGATATACAAAAATATTGATATATTGATAATTAAATTTCATTGCAAAATAGATACAGGAAGGATCTACCAGTTTTGTAAGAGCTTGCCTCAAAGGATGACAAAAAAAATAAAACTATCTCATGTTGGGTCCACAGCAACTGGTCCGCATTATATTATGGCTAGTTAGTCTTAAGAACTTACCTTTCCTCATGAATGTAATGGATTCACTGGGAACCAACATTCCGTTCTCATGCCACTCTTTTCTGTTGACTGCCTCATTTTCCTTCATTTGATTAAAATGGCAGTGATGAGCAATTTGAGTGACTTGAGTTTCAGTCAGAGACTTTCCTAAGAAATTGGCAATCTTCCTAATCATTCCAGGCAAATCCTGCACGAAGAAAAGTTATACAATGTTCAGTTTGTACAAACACCTTTGAATGTATAGATGGCAGTGCACTATTCAGGAATTCTGTTGAGGAGTAGGAATGGGGAGGATCGAGGGGGCTATTTAGGATTGCCCCTTGGGGTACTAAAATACTGCTTCAAAGTGTAGGTGTAAACACCCATGGAGATTGTTGTGCCCTTCCCTTCATATTCTTTCCTGCCTCTCAGCAGTTTTACTGCATTTGTTACCTTAAAAAAATTGTTAGAATTTTTTAATGGGAACATAAGCCTCACTGGTCTATTTTTACCAAATTTTACTCGTAACTTCAGGCCTGTTGGTATCCTTACGGAGTGGTGGAATGCCCCCTCCCCCTTCTTGGGTGTGCCATCGATGAATGATGTCTAACGTCTTACAAACTCAGATATTTTACCACTAGTATGAATTACGTCTTTCTGGCTATTTAACGAAATCTTCTTGGAGGTTTGGCCCACTCCCAGCCGAAGCTATGGTGCCAGAAAGCCAGAGCGATGATTTTGTTGGTAATTCCAATTGAAAATTCCTAGGATCTTTTACATGCCACAATCGATATGCGTGTGAGACATAACAGGACCTTTCTCTTCCCGAAATTGCCTGTGGTAGCTGAGGTCAGGCTCAAACTAGGGATCTCTTGCACATAAGACAATGAGAGATGAGATAAATGACATGTATAGATTTTTTGAGTGAAAATGATTCCTATGTACTGCCGCAATATATGCGGCTAAATAAATGTACTGCATTCAATTACTGCAGTTGTTTGTCTGACATTCACTGTCTTGGTGTCCTATAGACTCTCCCGTTTCGATATTAAACCCACTTGTAAATGAAAAACCCTCTTGTTGCCAAGATCGCTGTCTGCAACATAAAAAGTTGCCTGTTCACGGAATGACAGGTTGCAACATCTAGCGCCGTCTGCCGTTGTTTAGTTTTCTGTAGCAACTAGCGGAAGCCCGTGCCACGCACGGGTGGTGTTTGATGCACCGTTAAAAACACTGGAACGATTTCCTTCCTCATGTGTTTTACGGAATGCGTGTATCCCGTCTATGTGTTTTTGCGTACCCTGTCTAGCAAAGGGTGTTTTTCGTTTGCTTCACTCCCTCATTCAGCATATCCCTTGTTCCGGAGTGCATACACTTACATTACATATGATTCTTTCCTGCCATAATGGTTGGAATACGCGTTTGTACATGTGAAATCAATAAATACGCCTTTGTGCATGTGAAGTAATAAATACGCCTTTGTATACCGGAAATAAATAATTACGCCTTTGTACACGTGGAATAAATAAATAGGCATTGGAGACATTGTAAGGGAGGATTAAACAAACGAAGCTTGAATAATCAGCAAGAGGGCGTGCGGGCTCATTCTTCCCACGGTAGCAAAGAAAAAGGGCGAGCGACCGACAATGAAAACGGATATGTGCTCTATCAATTACTTGCGGCCGTCTTGTGGCGGCCGTCTTGTGGCCGTCTCGTTGCCGTCCATCCTACGCGACAACTCGATTAACAACCGAAGCTTCAACAATCAGTAAGAGGGCGAGCGGGTTCCTTCTTAACACGGTAGCAAAGAAAAAGGGCGAGCGACCGACAATGAAAACAGATATGTGCTCTATCAATTACTTGCGGCCGTCTTGTGGCGGCCGTCTCGTTGCCGTCCATCCTACGCGACAACTCGATTTTATTAATAAAGATTGATTTTAACAAGCGAAGTAATGCGCATAGAAATTCTTTTAACACAACAAACTAGCCACATGGCTCCTTAATTATTAAATGTAAATTTGGTGAATCCATATACACCAGAGACCAAGCAGTCAAGGTTAACGATATCACCGTCACTGATGGCACCCATCTAGTGGTTCAAATTGGCGTTCGAAATGGTTGATATATTGAAAAGAGCGCCAGTGATGTCGTTTAGGCTTAACTTTACCACCTGCTTCCTGGTGCACGTGGGCGCACGGGGGGGGGGGGGGGGGAATCCCTCTTTAACACGGCAAGGAAGCTAGCCTCGTTAACGAGGTGCATTTCTGCTTCAAATTTGATGGTCATCGTGGCTGAGTAGTGGCTGATCTCAGACTAATCACCTGATAAAGCTCATTTGGTCTTTGACTGGAAAGGGAAATTTAACAAAGTCCAGATTCCCTATCCTTACGGACTGGTCCTCACACAAATATACAAATTTTAAAAAAAGAAGAAAAAAACAGCAATTCATTAAAGTAAAAAAAAAGAAAGAAATGAGGCAGAGCAGTAAGCCATCTTTATCCACTTAAATTTCGCCGGGGGGGCATAACCCGTATTCGAACTGGCAACCCAATCTATCCCCATATTATTGACGTATTGCCTTTATCACTTTGCCCACGCTTCCAATGACGTGTTGTGACTAATTTACATAGGTTTGTGTACATATATTTAAGCAATTAATTATTCAACTGACTTGTTGAAGTTCTTCATAATGAATAAATAGTATATTTTCTTCGTGGCGTCGTTCCCAGTATCCCAGAATATGATTCCAGAGGGGTGCATAAAGAACTGAAACACACAAATAAAGTAAAAACTAAATATTTAGCACTTTTAGTTGTATCCAGATAGCTACAGTTGATCACTGCAAAACAATAGCACTTTTAGTTGTATTCAGATAACTCCTAAAAAAGGGTTAAAGGGTTTAACGAGCGTTAACCACTCCTGGTCATCTGCCCGAAGCCCTAAGGCCCTGATAACTCCTGATCACTGTGGAACAATAGCAGTTTTAGTCGAATTCAGATAGCTATTGATGGTCACTGCGCAACAATACCAGCTTTTGTCTCATACAGATAACTTCTGCGATTTGTGATTTTATTTACTAGAGCCTATAGACCTTGTGTCATGCGCTCCATCTACAAACCTAAGATTACTTAAAAGTAACTTCTGCAGATAACTTCTGCTGGTCAATGTGCAACAATAGCAGTTTTAGTCGTATTCAGATAATACTGATCGTCACTGCGGAACAATAGGAGGTTTAGGCACATTTGGAAACATGCTAGTGTGTTGCTACCAAGTAGATGATATTTGATTGTAGTCCGAGCTTAATTGTTCTTAGTTGGCTCACTAGCAGACTGTGCCTTTTAACTGTAACAAGCGTATAGCTGATTTCAGCCTAGTGGTGAAAATTCCCGATGCAGTAGAAATCTTTGCAAATCAGTGGAATAAGGTGCACAGGGCCCAGTAACGAAGAAATCCTTAATATTAAACTGTGGGAATGTGTCATTTATGGAGAAAAAGTGTCCTCAATAATATTGATTTGTGTTACTGGTAATACTCTTAGGTATAAAGGTAAATTCTCATAGGATTTATAGGGTAAAGCTAAATTTTGGCAGACAGGTAAAACGTCGTATGGGGAAATGCCTTTTTCTAAAATGGGGTCGCAGGTAGAATCACGTTGCCCTGAAGTGGTGCGTAAATGCAAATTTATTGTTGTAACCATTGTTTGTATCGTCATCTATCAGTATATCATAACACGCATATCTCTATCACTTCAGTAAGCTTAATTGTTAGAATACATTGTTGTTGCAGATTTTATAATCATTAATAGAGGTGATGCATGGACACTTTGTTCTGTTGTTGCTGTAGTATATTATCATATCAAAACCCAAAACTGGTAAAAGGGGCCGCCATGTTTCGAGTGGTTCGGCCCTTCAAAGGAGTGATATGAACACCCAAAACATTCGCCAACTTAATCGCACCGCTTAATAGTTCGAAGATTAAATAAAAACTAGGACATTGCTACTTTGGGTAGCAATGTTCAAGTTTTCATTTAACGTCCAAAGTAATATTTGGTGCGAATAAGTTGGCGAATGTTTTGGATGTTGGTATCACTCCTTTGAAGGGCCGAACCAATCGGAACTTGGAAGCCCCTATTACCAGTTTTGGTTTTTGATATGATATCTCTCCTTTTTTTTAAATTGTGTATTTACTCAACCCCACTACCGTGCAGATTTGTGATAAAGTGCCACGTCAACAAGAAATTGGTTTTCAACACTTTGCTACTACCTTTTGCCTATAGGCCGAACAATCTCAACTTAGTCACCTCTTTATAGGTTTTTGGTTTGGTTTTAATTTTGTTGTAATTTGTTTTATTTAGTTAGTTTTGGTGTGTTGATATCACTCCTTTGAAGGGCCGAACCACTCTCAACTTGGTGGCCTCTTTACCAGTTTTTGGCTTTGTTTATTTTGCTTTGTTTAAACAGTTTGTTTATTTTTCGTGAATTGGACGTGAATACAATTTCTTTGGCAACGTTGTTAAGATTTATCGTGATACACTAGTGTGTGTCTAGGCACGCACGTCAGTATACATGTTGTCATTGTCCGAACTTTGGCCTGCCAATGAGAGTACCGACAATGTCGTTGCCGACAATACTAACAATGGTTATAACAATATTTTTGTACTTACACGCCCTTCCATGCCATCCCCCGTTACGCCCCAGGCTTCAAACCATAAAAGCGGACTAGTAAGACATTTTCAACGTATTGAGGGTCAGATTTTGCATTGAAAGCAGCTTAGCTAGCATTCCTACACGAGTTAATTTTTGTCAGGTGGGTCATTGCTCTCGATTTCAACACAATTTAAGCTTTTGTACCGCATTATTATTTTTCCCCAAGTACCTGAAATGTGCCCAAATATGCTTCAAGATATAAGTCACTGACGCCATGGCGTCGTGCTACAATGGTTTACAACCTCGACAATTGAATTGATGTGATGTTTGTTGTGATGTTTGTTGCCTAACTTGGCGCAACATACTAGCGTGTGTCTAGATTGTTTTTAGTTTTGGTATGGCTGACGACCATCTACGTTGTAGGTGTCTAAATAAATTGAATTGAATTGAGTTGGCTCACAAAGACAACAAATCAAATTACGAGAATGGGTGTCTTTCATTGCAAGAAGAGTTGAAAACACTAATGCAAATCGTGAGTACAGGGTCCAGTCAAGTAGGAGAAAAAGTCATTTTTTTTAGGAAGTATGTTTTGATAATACGCCAAGTTTGGTGGTTAATCTAGACATATGCTAGTGTACCAAGTAGATGATTCGACAAGTATATGATATTAATTGATGTTACTGTTATTGTTGAATATCACATGTACGTGACTAGTATAAGAATGATTCTCCATGAAAAAATTAAAGACATAAAATTCCTCCAGAAAAAAAAGATAAAAGATGAAGATAAGAGAGTGTGCCCTTTGTTACCTTCACAGTCCTATAAAAAAAATGTGATATCCATCCAAAACCAAAATTGGAATAAGAGAAGCTGCCAAGTTTCCAAAACGTGTTGGCCTTTGAAAGTAGTGATATCATTCAACCAGGGAAAGGCCACCAAGCTTAATCCTATTAGCCAGCAAACTAGGCGCATTGTCCACTTCTTTATTTTTTTTTTTTTTAACTAGAAGCGATTATGGTTATCTGCAAAGATGACGAATTCAATAAATGTCAGTGTCAGAGCTGTAAGATCGTACAGTTTCAAGTCCAACATGTTTTGGCAGGCTAAGAACGTATCAGCAGACAAAGAAATGAAAGAAGAGGTTAGTGTGCCAAGTTTACTGGCTAATAGGATTAACCTTGGTAGCTTTTCCTACGATGAATGATGTAACTCCATTCAAAGGCCGACCCTTTTTGGAAACTTGATGGCTTCTCTTATACCAGTTTTACTTTTGGGTGGATTCAGATAACTACTGATGGTCACTGCAGAACAAGCATTTCATCTTTGACAGTTTGTAGCAGTCTGTGCAGGCTACGGAGAGAAGCTATCAATGTGAATACCCTCCATAAATTTAAACACTTCTTCGCCAAGACTGGACCGTTAACTTAACGATGGAGAAAATGGCTTGGATAGTTAAGCCTCAAAAGGCAGGAAGCTGAAAGGTTATTGCCTCCGTTTTTGAAGTTGTAGACAAGTACAGACAAGCAACAATTTTGTATAAACGTTGAATGTAATACCGACACTGTCATGTCATTACGGTGTTTGATGGACCTAAAAAATACATTCTCTAAAGTTACATTCCTTCTTACCCAATCACTGCCACGTACAGTTCTCAGTCCGCGCAGTTTGCCGTCTCGTTTTTGCGAGATTTAGCGCCTTAATACTATAACGTCACTTCCGCACGCTTCTTCACGTAGTGCTGCGTTGCACGTGCGATAAGAAAACACCATTGAAACGAAGCTCGCGTGACAGCATGAACGCCAAAATTGTGTCATCATAAATCGGAACTGATGATATGTCACGGTACGAAAGAAGCCAACATTTTAGCATTCCAAACTGCAAATGTGAGCAGGATGCCCAAAATCTACTTTCCAATACAGTATTCAAACGAAAAATGTCCTACATGACATACTTGAAAATGGATTTTTAGCAAGGGATTGAGAATTGGAAGGTAACTAAACCCTTATGACTGGACTATGTAAAAAAAAATTAATAGGAATCGTGTTTGGAAGGTTTCACCCTTTAATATATAAAAAAAAAAGTTTAATCACAGCAACGAAATAGTTCAGCAAAGTAATTAGAATTCGATGGAAAAGGTAATGTTCACATGATCAGGTTTTTTTCCTTTGTTTTGCTTCACATGTTGACTTGTTTCAGCTGAACATCCAAAATGTCGGTGATTTGCGCGCTTGCATGGAATCACACGTTTTTTTTTTAATGTGGTATCTTTCGAGTTTTAAGAAACGTGCACACAATTATTGCAATAAACATTACGCTGGTTTATTAAAAGGCCTCAGATGAAGGGGAAAAGATGGGAAACCATGTTGCATGTGCAGAGGGATGAGTTCTCACGCTCATATTCAATGTATTATGGGAAAAAACTGATCTCAGCAGAAGGTTGACTAAACGTAAAAATAAAATTGTGATGGTATTTTTATGAAAAGGACAAATGGAATACTGATTTCGATGCTGTTGTAAGGTGAGGATTGCGAAAATAAAACTGCGTATGCGAAAGAAATGAAAAATTACGTTACCTACGTAATTACGTTCGGCAGTAGCAGTGCCGAAACTCAACTATCAAGGTGATGAACAAATACAGATGCAAACTTATTTCCGTTTCCTGTTGGACTTAAATGTCAGATTGTCTGAGCGGAAATTGAACCATCAACCGTTGATACCAATTGCCGAAGACCTATCACTGAGCCGTACTGCGATGGCCTTTTTGTATATAAGGAAATAGTAATAGGCAGCATTTAGCATGCACATAAATACATATAAGCAAACACTTTCCATTCACCACTGTATTGACTCTTGTTGTGCGCCTTACACCAAGTAAACCGCAGGGGCTTGTGGTCCCGTTGTCCCTTGCGCATGTGCGAGTCGCGTAGATACACTCTATATACATTATTATAATGAAAGGGATGAAGCCAGCCAGAAGCCTTATTGTAGAACAATTGAGCGTTATTACATTTTACGCCTTCGCACTATTAGGGACCACCAAATTCCCCCCCCCCCCTTCAAGACACTAAAAACAATCTTGACCCCCAATCCAGGTCCAAAAAAGTGACCTCCCCCCACAAAAAAATGCGCTCTTTGTATACCTATTGACACTTGTCTGCAGATGATTCCTATAGCCAAGATTAGTGCTGCAGCCAAAATAAGTAAGTAGCTCTCCACACTGCCAGTTACCATTAGTTGTAAGGAAACTTGTCTCGTTTTTAACGAAAAGACACGTTGGGTTAAAAATATTCCATAAAATCTTCTTTATTCTGTCTTTCTTCGATCTTTTGTCGAGATCCATTTAAGTATGTCGAACACACTGCTTGCATGTATGCCCACATCCGTAACATAGCCAGCACCTGAAAGACATAAGAAGCCAAGAACCAGGTACCGAGGATTTTTTTGGTAAAAACTCTACGTTCAGTATTGGTATTAATAGCTTCAAAACCTTGTAAACACTCACATCATGGAGTGGTCTGGGGATCTTGCCCCCAGGACCTAAGGCATTTTTAGAAATTTTGACTGCTGTTAAGTGCCATTTTTGAGGTCCAAATATGATTTTTTCTTCCAATTTGGTCAGTGTGTTTTTGAACCCTCCCCCCCCCCTTTGATTGGCCCTGAAAAATATACGACCGTCCTCTCTAGAGGGTCCAAAAAATTCATGATACTCACGACGATTTCCTCCCCACCCCTTCGCCCGGCGAGAAATAATGGCCGGTCTCTTATCATCAATCAAACTGGCGCTGGCCGTCTTTACTGATAACTTCTCTCACGTTCGAAGGCATTATTTGTACCACTACGTTGTCCAGAGAGACCTGAGAAAAGTTTTAACGTCGAGGTAAAAGCCCCGGCCATAATTACCAAAAGTTGACCAGGATAGCGAAAACTGAAACGTTTCGCAGGTCTCTCTGGACAACCTAGTGGTACAAATAATGACTTAAAAGGTAAGAAATGTTAACAATAAAGACGTTCAGCGAGAGTTCCAGTGATTATGGTGGCGATTATAAATAAAATAACCGAATTGTTGTACGATACGGCTTCTGGCTGCTTTCCCCCTTTTCATTATACATATAAAGTGTATCCATGCGACGTGCGCGCGAGGAACAAGAGGACGACAAGCCCCTGTGAATAAGTTGAATAATAATTGTGAAATCAAGAATAATCAAATCAAGAACAACTCTCACTGGCTTGGCTCAGCGGTAGGGCTTCGGCGTTTGGTCTCAGAGGTCGAGGGTTCAATTCCCGCTCAGACAGTGTGACATTTAAGTTCAAAAGGAAACGAAAATAGGTTTCCATTTTTTTTATATTAATCAATCCGATTGGGTTTTCCATCCCGTTTCGAATAGAAGGCTGAAATGATGATTATAAATAAGGCCTATTGTATATACCTAAGTATCTATCCTAATTTTCTTATTTATAAAGAAGAAATCAATCAGTCAATCATTCAATACGCCAAAAAACGAAAATGGATGTGGTAAAGGTGACCTACCTTTATCTTCCATCAGATATCTTAAAAATTCCTTGAACGTTCCTCGGTATTTGGTACTTGTGTCTATAATGTGAAAGTTGTATAGGGATACAGCCAAATCCTTGGGATTACGCGTAACATAGACTACCTGAAATGGAAGGACATAACTTTAAAACGCAATGTAAACGGTTGGAAGACCCTTAGCTTTTATCGCATAATGACTACAGTACAATGTGACGTCCACTTTGGTGCAGGCGAATAGTTCGAAGGTTAAATGTAAACTAGAACAATGCTACTTTCGGTACAATGTTCAAGTTTTCATTTAACGTCCAAAGTATTATTTGGTGCGATTAAGTTGGCGAATGTTTCGGAGTGTTTATATCACTCCTTTGAAGGGCCGAACCAATTTGGAACTTGGTGGCCCATTTTACCAGTTTTGGTTTTGGAATGATATTTGTCCTTTTTTAAAAATTGTGTATTAGACCCAATTCCAGTACCGTGCAGATGTGTATAAAGTGAAACACCAACAAGAAATTGGTTTTCAACACTTTGCTACTACCTTCTGGCTATAGGGCGAACCATTCTCAACTTAGTCATCTCTTTATAGGTTTCTGATTTGGTTTTAATTTTGTTGTAATTTGTTTTAATTCGTTAGTTTTGGTGTGTTGATATGCCTCCTTTTAAGGGCCGAACCACTCTAAAATTGGTGGCCTCTTCACCAGTTTTGGGCTTTGTTTCTTTTGCTTTGTTTTTACAGTTGGTTTATTTTTAGTGAATTGGACGTGAATACAATTTCTTTGGCAACGTTGTTTAGATTTATCGTTGTACACTAGTGTGTGTCTAGGCACGCACGTCAGTATACTCGTTGTCATTGACCGAACTTTGGCCGTCCAATGAGAGACGATGCCGACAATACTAACAATGGTTATAACAATACTTTCGTACTTACGCGCCATCCCACGCCATCCCCGTTACACCCCTAGGCTCCAAACCATAAAAGGTACGCAGATCGTATCGTACTGCAGCCATTCGTACAATTTCATAGCTGGAAGCCTTCCCGTTATCTCGGTATCGATGAATAATCATCCTATGGAAATTAACATGGGGATGAGCGGACTAGAATTAGCTAGCTAGCTAGTGCTACGTTATTGAGGGTCAGATTTTGCATTGAGAGCAGCTTAGCTGGCTTACCTACACGAATTAATTTTTGTCAGGTGGGTCACTGCTCTTGATTTCAACACAATTTAGGCATTAATACCGCATTATTATTTTTATTCAAGTACCTAAAATGTGCTCAACTCTGGTTCAGTAAATTAGATACTGATGGTATGGTGTCGTGTGTCTAGATCCTCAAACTCCATAACTTGTTTTGCCATTAACAAAAAAGGAACAAAAAAATGACTCCACCTGCAACAATCACCGAGCGCGAGCACACACATTCATCGAGGGCGACTAAACGCAGCCAACAAAACTCGTCGGACTGAGAGGCAAAAACCGGGTAACAAATAGACTATCACCCGCTTTCCTCGTGCTGAGATCCAAACAATGTCTCGATGTTGCGCGTCTCGACAATGCTTGCTCTCATCACTCGGAAAATGGGTAATATCCTATACAAATTCTTGGTGAAACTGACTATAATAACTGTAATTTCGACTCGGAAACAACATTGTTGACGTGTGCATTGCCCGAGTGATTAACGATCGTTAAACCCTTTGGAACCCTTTGCCCAAATCAGAGATTTAAGCAATTATAAAACAAAAACAAGCTCGTTTGATGTTAACGAGCTCGGTTGAGGTAAGGTTTAACTGATCTGAAGTCTAAACAGCAAAGTACCGCAGTATTCCTGTACTGTTTAGTCCACGTAAAACCTTACTGCTTTATTCACATGTTTTTACTTTAAAACACGATAGGTCTGATTGGTTCATTCTACTTGGCTAAGGACTCGAACGCATTACGCCACCTGGCCGCGCAACCAGTATGCTGCAGCCAATGAGAATGATTACTGTGTGGTTTTACATAAACGATAATCTTTCTCATTGGCTGCAGCAACCTGGTCGCGCGGCCAGGACAGGATACCTAGTGCGTCCGAACCTGAAATGAAATTGCTGAAAAATCGTAGAAACCATGCTTTTAGTGTGCTTAGTACAAACCCACAGATTAAGTAATTCTGGGTTCGTGCGACTCCTTGAAACCCTGGAAATGTTGTTGAAAATAAAAATGAAATACCAGTCTTGAAGTCTTGAAAATGAAATCTTGAAAAGCGAATATATGTATCAATAGGATGAATGGAAGGAGAAGACTTGACTGAAATAATGCTGAAAAATTTATCTCCGAAAGTAGACGAGTGTGTAGCCTATATTATACACTATATTATTCTTACAATAATTTTGAAAATTGGGATATGGTTTTAAGTTTATTTACGCGTCTAATGGTTGAATACAGCAGTAAGGTTTCACGTAGACTAAACAGTACAGGAACACTGTGGTACGTGAAACCTTACAGGAAAAATTATTTGTGTTGCTTTGCTGTTTTGACTTCGGATCAGTTAAACCTTACCTTAAACATCAAACGAGCTCGTTTTTGTTTTCTAATTCGTGATACTTTGACATACCAAGTTCGTTTTCTGTACTCGTTGAAATGCATTGAATTTAGCTTGCTTCGCTCGTTCATTCAGTGCAAGTCTTACTTTTGGAAGTTGGTTTGTCCGCAATTCTCTGTCAATGGCTTTGTCCGTTATTTGTAATACAGGACGGCAAGCCAAAAGGGCAATGGACATTTTAGCTTAACACGGGAGAGTGACGTGAAATCATTATATAAATCAATAAGGATAATGCATCTTCTCACATGCGGGTGAACTGTTGGCTCACCAACATTGTTAGCACTTGCTTAATCTTCAGTCTACGCCTTGCATCTGGCGTGTGCTGATTGGCATTGTTGCATAAAAACGATGTTTAAAACAATGTAAAACAATAAAACGGATCGTTCAGGGCCCCGTAACTCCGGAACGGGATGGTCAATTGAAATTTATATTTCTATAAAGGGCACATCACCGGAAGGAGATCTTTTAAATGAGCTTAGAACCAGCTTTCTACGACAAATAGTTTAGTATGAAGCTACCATTGTATAAACGTGTCCAAAGAAGTTCCTCACCACCACCACCTCCGTTTAAGACAAAAATGAAACTCACGATTCCAGCTGACTTCCTGATCTCCAATATGACAAATCGGAAATTAATAAAAGTTGGTACACGTGTTGGCCAAGTCCCACAACGCTCACATATCAAATTTCAGTGGGAAATGTTGAAAGCATCGAAATTTCAGTTTTAACATGGGAGACTGAGGTCAAATCTTACAGTAAAGGCTTTACTAACAGAGCAATGACGAAACCACGGCATTACTCACTGCGGCGTCCGCATCTGAAGACAGTCGTAAGCTAGCTGCAAGGGGCACCAGACATACACAGAGGTAAAAACATTAACGTTGTTTGTCAAGCCAATGCTGGAGAGAGGAATTCTTGGATCTGAAAATGCACAATATATTGAATTTGTTGGCAGCTGTTGCAATCTAATTTCGGCACGTGGAATCTTTTTTTATTCCGATTTACAACCTTGACAAACGTTAGGGATTCAACAAAACAACACTTATTTAGGCCTAAGAAATTCGCTCTCATGGTATTAGCTTGACTAAAGACGCTATTTTCTACCTCCCTTGCAGCTATCTCAACGACTGGTTCCAGGTTCGAGCTCATGTAGTTATTGCTTCTAGGATGGATGGGGTAAAACCTGGGCCATCAAGGTAAACTTGGCCATCTAAGACTTTCCCGCTTTAGCTTACCAAACAGTTATAACAATGTAACTATTTGTTTTTAATCAGATTACAACTTGCTGGGTCATTTTGACCAATTAAAACGCCCGTTTCACTTACTTTGGCTTTGTTACTCATGAGCTGCTTGGGCAATAAGCTGAAGGGTAGGTGAGTTTTCACGAATCGAGGAGAAGATTTTTGCTCCAAAAGCTGGAGTTTGTCTGTCCATTCTGGTTGAATCTCACTTAAGAACATTTGACCCCTGCAGAAAAATAAACAAAAAAAACATCAAGGATTTTTTTCAAAACTATTTACTGTAAAAACCATTGATGAATTATAGTCACTTTAAGAGAATAATAGCTATGTCTGACGATGCATACCGTAATATGTCAAGGATACGTTAGTTATTATAATTTTTTTTCGGTTTGTAACTGTAGCAGTTATAAATAATAATACTATCGTAAATATTGCGATCCTTCAACCCAAAGTTGCCATTGAGATGTCTAGGATCCAAAACACAACCAAACCAAATACAAAAAAGAGAAAACTACACACGTAATAATCCGACTAGAGTAAATTTAAAAGAAAAGAAAAACAAAATACTAGGGCTCAAAAGGGTGAACATATTTGAGCTAAAAAATTAAAAATCACAAAAAAAATAAATGGCTTAGTTAAGCGTGCATAAGAATTAGATTAAAAAAACATAAGTTAGTCAAATATTAACTTTAAATTCATGATTTAAATCGATGTAAAAACTCGCTAAGGTTGCGCTCTTTTAGCGACCTGCGGAACATCGCCAAGGAAGTTGCCGAGACAACAATCGCTGGAAGCGCATTTCAACAGTTTACTATACGGTATGAAAAAAAATGCTGTCGGCAATTTAAATTTGCCTTAAGTGGAACAAGCTTTAAACTGTGTCCCCGAGTTCGGTCTGACCCACACAGCTGGAAAAGGCCTGAAAAAACACCACAGACCTGACCGTGTAACATGGAATACGCAGGGCCGAAGCT
>JAHWFP010109729.1:36253-49383 GCA_023313725.1 Lithobius niger | reverse complement strand
GCTCCCCCCCCCCCCCAACCCCCACCATCCAAGAAACCCATACAGTTGGCAAATTCGAGTTGGCAAACTCGGATAAATTTTCACTGCAAATTCCCGTTTCCACGAGTACTGGTTAATTATCATCTTCATTCGGTCAGTTTGAAAGAAAAGTTTAAAATACATTTTGTTTTTCATCAGTTTTCACAACACTTCTATCATGTAGCGTGGTAGTAACTGAAACGCAGCTCCCTGCAGCTCTCCTCATACCCACGTGGGGAAAAAGAAGCTCCGCGAAAGTCTGCGTAGTTGGCGAAATTGAAAATTGACTTGGACGTTTTGTTTGCTACGTCACCCCATGACTTAAAAGTATCATACATAATGTAGAAAATAAAAACAAAAAATGCACGAAACTGTATCCCCACCGAGTTTGAAGTCGTGATAACAATTAACTTCGCGAAAATCGTACACAGTTGGCAAAACTAAAAACTGAGTTGGCTATTTTACTTCTTCTGCTAGACAGTGCCGCTCAGAAGGGGTTTCAGCGTGGAGCAACTCGTAACTGGTATTTTAGGAGGGTAGAAAATTACTGACATATTAATATAACAAAACACAACATCACTGCCAGGATTTAAAACGTTTCTTAGGTAAAGCAGAAACATCAACAAACGCTGCATAAAACAAAACTTAGTAAGGACTTCTGCCAAGTTATCGCCGTCTGAAGTTGTGATATCAAATAAAATCTAAAAAATTAATGCAGAGTTGCCTATTTGATTTACTAGTTCGTCTGCCAGCCCATCAGTGCCTTGGTTTTAGTTAAAACAGAAAGTGAACTAAAGCCGTCCTTCATGAAAACTGATGGGTAGACCTACAGTTGGCAAAATCAAACACCGAGTTGGAAAATTGAATCAGCTGTTTGATTTTCTGTTGTCCTTTTTCTGTTAACCTATCGCCACGAAATTAGAATTTGTACTAATGCAGAAACAACTACATTTTCCAAATCAAACTTGTTTAGTATTTAAAACAATTTCGAATTGCTGAGGTCCAAAATTTCATGATAAGAGTTCATAAGATATTAAAGGACAAAAGCGACCCACAGGCCACGAAATGAGAGCAAAAATTACCATAAGAGATCGGTAATTATTTATCGCCGGGGGAGGCCGGAGGAAAGGGGAAGTTATGAAGCTTTGGATCCTCAAAAGGGGGAGGGTCATAAATTGTTCAGACCCCGACAAAAGGGGGGTGATAAAAAACACACTGACCAACTGGAAGAAAAAGTAATTTTTGGACCTCAAAAATGGCGCTTTCAGCAGTCAAAATTTCCAAAAACGGCTCAGCTTCTGGAGCGCAAGTCCCCCAGATTCCCCCCACCCCCATGCTGTGAGTGTTTACAATGAGTGTTTTGAAGCTATTAGTACCATTACTGCAAGTATAGGTTTTATTTAGCATAATATCAAATGTGGAAGCTTTTCTCCAATAATACCTCAAGTTGTTTTGGACAAAACTGAGGTAAAGGGTTTTGCCATTTCTTTCGTCTTTCGACGCTGCATTATTTTAAAACTGGCGCATGTTTTTGTTTTAAAATGTGAAAATTTATTTTACAGTAATACCCCTCTAGGTCTTGTTGTTTGGGATAAAACTGACAAAAAGATTTCATTATATTTCACCTTTTGATAGTCCATTTAAAAAAAAAATATTCTGCATCGCTGACCTCTCGCCTGCTGCCCATGCGAGGACACAGGAGTCATCGTCATTCGTTTTAGCCTAAAGGTCCAAAATTTACAATTAAGCCAACCCCCCAATCGTCAATGGCCAGCTGGCCTGTTTATATAATTTTAAACTGAACTCGGTTTAATTTAAATTGGAAAAAATATCTAAAAAAAAACGTGATAGGTCACAATAAAATATTTATGAAAAGTGCCATCCTAAAGAATGAATTTTTTACAAATTGTCAAGTAAATTTTGGTGATTTTTTTCACCAAAATTTACTTGAAAATTTCTTGCTTCTGTGTTCACTGGAGGCCAGAAACAAGCACTAAAATAGTGTAAAGTGCTTCGGCTTCTCAGGCTCTGCCCCAGACCCCATAGGGGGAGCTTACAGCACTCCCCCAAGACCCCCTAGCTGAGTTTGCCGGAACCCCTAAAAAGTACTTTACTGGTAATAATGCTGTCATTTTTTTAACCAGTTGGCAAAATGAAAGTCTCCCCCCCCCCCCCAAACAAGTACCCTTCGCTACTGCCCTGGGAATACGTTATACATAAATCATACATTATCCTAATAATGGACGATGCATAGTGAATAAAATAAAATCGTCACATGTCATCCATAGTTCCTAGTCCCAGTTTTATTCTATAGCGTTGAGTTTCCCATCGCTAAACACGAAACGTGGCTGCGAGCACTTAAATGACCAGAATCTCACCTCCCACGCAATTGGTGTTTACCCCTTTGATTACTCATAGTGGCGCAACAAGAAAATTCCAGAACATCGGGGAAGCATTGACATTAACATTACGAAACTATTCTAGTAAAAGCACCTATTTAGTGAACGATTAATGGCGAGTAGTAACCAACCCGGCTATGTCTGTTGGGTGAGGGTTGTGGGTGGTACGTCACACCTAGCAATTGCTCAAGTAGGGTTTCCCAAATTATACTATGTCATTAATACATACACCATCAAAATATTCTATTTAGTAACAGTGGCCCGGTTAATACACAGGCCAACCTGTTATAACTTGAAAAAGAAACTTTGTAGGGTTTTGTAATTTTTTCGCAGGCTCTTAAGAGAAAAAAACTGCAAAGACTCCTCGTCTGAGGTTGCATGCTGCTTGGGGCAAGCCTTGTGGGAAAACAAGACGGCAGGAAGTTGTGAGTTATTAAAGGCATTGTTCGGGTGTACACCGTTGTCACTGATTCAAAATATTTGTTAAAAATTAATATTGTAGAAGTTAAAATTGCATTCCTAATTAAAAGGAATTTGTGATTAGCAGGGTTGTTATGGCAGCAGATTGAGACACGTAATTTGGATTAAAAAATGGTTCAGCAAAACGGGATTCGACGACACAGGGAATTCCCGTTTTGCCGACAGTTAATACATTGATTAAAATTCAGCGAAATGAGCTTCGGTGAAACAGGATTCAGCGAAGTGATTATACACCGTCCAGGCGTGGCATCGGTTTGTCGCCGCAGTAGCCGAGAAGAAGTGGCATTGGCCCGTTTATGTACTGGTCACACCAACCTTACACGTTGCTTCCCTTTGAAAGGGGATATCCCTCTGGAACGTCGTTGATGTCGCCGGCTACTTGCAGTCCGTCATGTGTTAGAAGATTGTCACCATCTTGATGGTGTTCATTACCGTTCATATCTTCCAAGAGGTTTGTTTAATGTATCTGTGATGTGTGGAGCAGTGGCACCCCATACCACCACAGTGTGACTGCGGTTGGAGCTAATGAACTAGCTGTTTAAAGCCATGAAGCGGCAGTCCCCATCTGGTTGGTGTATGGGTTGAATCTGTCCATAATTGGTCTACAACCATTAACCCCTTCCATCCACGCTCGATATCTATTCCAAGAGGTCAACTTTTCTTAACAGTCCCATGTGTACATGGTCTAACACGCTTCGATATTGTTTCCTCTTGGCATCGTACTAAGCCCCTAACAACTTGAGTTTGCTGTAATCTCTTCACTCGGGTCCCAGGAAACTCGTGAAACACTATTCATTGCTGGATTTAGGCATAAGTACTGGTGTGGAAGGGCTTCACTGAAAGATGTGACATGCACATTTTTAGATGTCAGGTCTTTTAGTAGTTCTTTAAAATCTTACATTATAAACCAAAGTCTCATAGCAGAAATGTGGCAATGGCAACGACCCCCGAAAGGGGAACCGCCCCTACAATGAAAACAGGCGAGTGTGTCAATTCTTTGTCTAGAAGTTGAAACTGGAACGTTGTTGCCTTGAAAAAAGTTGAAATTGGCACATCCTTGCCTCGACTGACAATTTGCTCTGCGCGGTCATCACAGAGGCATGTCTTAAATGACGTCATTCACGAGGGACAGTTATTTTCCACACGGTCCGGATTGCTCAAGCCAAAGCGATACTCTAAGAGTGGGGAAGTAATTGGAAGTAATTTGGATTAGTGGCACTTTTTCATGTTATGTCTTTAGCCGCAGCGAGCGACAACGCAAGGAAGGTACGTAATTTGAAACAAATTATTCTGCAAAACGGGCGTTAGTCTATAAATGTCTGACCATTATAATGTCTAAATGTTCGTGTTTAAATGTTTTATAGTTTTCGTGTGCCTAAAATTTCGTGAACGGTATTTGGCGAAACGGGATTGGCCCCTAAGGCAAAAGCTGTTAATCTCCTTTCGATTTGGCGAAACGACACGTAACTGAAGGGAGAGACAGGATGAGAGAAAGGGGGGGGGGGGGGGGGGAAGATGGGAGGGAGAGGATTGGAGGAAAGTGAGAGTATTACAGAAAAAAAATACCAGTGGACTGTATGTTCAGGCAACACTCAGCGAAAACAGGGAGTGCACAAGCCAAAGCGATAAACTGGGAATGGGCAGGAGTGCCTGAACAGCAAATGCCCATGTTTGGAGCAGTGCGTCTTTTAGCCAAGCTCTATAGAAAAAAAAGCGATTGGAAGGGTGGTGAGGGGTGGGAGCAACACGTCTGTTGCCATTAAACATATGATTATGCATTAACTGAACCATACAAGGTAAGTTTTTTGGGTAAGATAAGAGGAAAAGGGCAGGGAGAGCGCACGTACAGGATGGAAAGAAAAGGGGAGAACTCCAACAAGCGAAATTGCTTGTCGTGTCCAACGTTCAGACAACACCGACCAAAAACTGGGAAACAACCATGGGCCAAAACAAACCACGGCCGAAACAAATCCCGGGCGAAGCCGGGTACGATGCTAGTTTTTGATAAATTCTCCTGAATAATGATTAGGCTAAAATCTAATTCATGATGTGTATTAATTTCCATATTCAGAAGTTAAAACTTTGCAGTTATTTACGATATTACTACCACTAATCTTCATCTCACGTTCGTGTGCGGATCATTTTTCTCACGGAAGTAGCAGGAGAACGCCCATAATCTGAACATGTAGCACCATCATTTATCTGGTATTGATGACAATTGCCCACCATAATCAAAGACAACTGAGAATTAGCTCGCGAACTGCTTCTTCAACGATCCGGGTAAAGGTGTTCGCCCTTCGGCCTCCATTATGGCAATGAGAACTCTGGGAAACTTAAGCAACGGCAACTTCAGCGCCCATTCTATCCATAGATATGCTGCCAGCTAGTTTAACCAATTTATGACCTTTAATCTTCGAATAGGACAGAGAATACGTGTGGAAAATTTGAAATGAATCGGACAAAAGGGTTCAAGGTTATTGTGGACACAGACAGGCAGACAAACAACAGGACAGAATAGGTGCTCCATTCTCACGTTGTTCTGTTGTTTGCCTGCCTGCCTGTATCCATGATAACTTTTGAACCCATTGTCCGATTCATTTCAAATTTTCTACATTTCCACTGGCACCACACATCACTAAAAGCTGGTAAAAGTTGATTAATAAAATTAAACTGATCTCAGAATTTCGTCATAATTTCTGGTAAGAAATCTTCGTAAATTTGCTTTTCATTATTTCCTGAAGTCCATTCAACGACGATTGCAGACACTCGGTAGCAAGGACGAAATTCCACATTTTAACCATTAGTTTCAAAAAAAAAAACCTTGGCAAACGGTGTTCCTCACTGGCATACAACTAATTCTACTGATGGTACCCGAAGGAATAAGGTGAGAAAGGAAAGTGGGTTTATATCCATTCAACTCCTGAAAATAAAAGTCAAACCTTCACCCTTTGCAATTCGAACGATTCCAATCCAATGCACTCTTTGTCGATGTTGCCAGGTAAGTGTGGTTACCATAATGGCCTAGCGTACTCAGAGCTGATCCAGAGCTGATCAGTATTCTCTAGTTAGTGTTAGGTAGCATACCATCCTCACAAGACTGAATACTCACTCGTTCGAACCATAATTCATAGCAATTATCTCAATGCAATATGAAGTAATTGAGGGGATTTAAGACGGTAGCAGAAAGTAACTTACTCAAAATAAGGAAATCGAGTTTCAATATTTTCCTTGGCTCCTTCCATGTTGCAGTTCGATACGATGAGGTAGACAATTTCTTGCGTCCATGTTGTACCTGTCAAAATGGAGGATCACATTTATTCATTTAAACTCTTGGCAGAACGCACAAGTGCACTTGTGTAACTAGACGTGTATTACGAATGGCTACTTTAAAATCCAGAAACTCTCATTTGGGCTTTCAAGGTATTTGTTCGCCCATTGCTAGAGTATGCGTGCGTATCAGACGTGATATCCTTCTCTGATCAAGGATACCAAATTGATTGAGTCTGTGCAGAGGAGTTTCACTAAGTATCTAACTGGCTGTTTCAATTTGTCTTACTCGGACCGTCTAAAGTGTCTACAGTTGTATTCCCTCGAACTGCATAGCATTGGGATTAATATTTCCCAGTATACTATTAGCTGTAAACTCAAGGACACCAAAGGACTTAGGGTTTTGTTTCAATTATATTTGAAATCGACGACCTTGTACTGTAACTCTGGTCTTGGCCACAGACTGCCGATCTACTATGTAACCCACTGTTTCAACTTGGGGAATTTACATACCAACTTGTGGGCATACAAAGTATATGCTACCGTATGCCCATTTTGGAGCTAGTGAGTCCAGTCTGGTCACCTTACCTACTAAAAGATAGTGACTGCACTGAATTCATTCAAAGACCTTTCACTAAATCACTGCGGGGAATGAAAAATCTGTTTTAATAGCATGCACCTATGAAGTTCCAGGGTGTCTAAGTTTTAAAAGCTTAGTTAGGTTTTAACTTCGTAGGTTTTAAAAGCTGATTTAACTTTAACATTTAAAATTTACACGAAATACTTCATGTGGCTCTTCCACTCTTCGAAATTACTACAACAACATGAATACGAAGCAAAACTTACAAGCTGACCATCCAAAATCACAAATTAAACTTTAGACAAATTTATTTGCAGTCAGGGTTTTGCAGTTTGGATTTCTCCGCACTCAAAATACGTTTATAAGAGGTTACTAAATACGACCAACTTGATGGCCATAAAAACCATAATATTACGCTTAGTTTGAAAACTGGGCAAGCTACCCAACGTTAGGCTATCAGTTGCCAGGAACATAAGCTTTCCCAGGTCAACAAACGTTGTTATTATTATTATTATTATATGTATAAGAAATATATTTTTTATGAACTATATCAATTTATGAAACATCACGATGTTTTCGAACCATGACAAATTTATACGATATTTTGACGTGGCACTAGCTTGGTTCTGCCGACTCGTAAAATAAGAATTCATAACAAGTTTAACTAAGCAACTGGCAAATATTTTTCTTCATGCAGAAATCTTTATCTTATTGATTATATCTTATTGATTACCGCTTCACACACCTAACTGGATAGCTACTTAAGTCGGAATGTTACCATGGAAACGACACTAGCCATTGCAGTGTGGATCGCAAATGCGAGACTGCATTAGAACACAGCAGCGCAAGTTTGTTGCCTACATTCGCCCTAATGCGGATTACATAACTTACCTGCTTTCGGATATGACGACACCCAGACATCATCTTTTCTAACTTTGTATTCCTCAACTCTTTTTGCCAATTCGAGCCATCCTTTACACATGCAGGTGCGCTCCTTCCCTACCCACCACCAGACGCCATCTTGGTTTTCTTCAAAATCCCGCTGGAAATTAGCGTCTTCGATCAGTTGACAATCACTCATTTGAACTAAAAAAAAGATTCAACAAAAATGTTAGGTTTGCAGTGGTAAACATGGCAAAACACGTTGCAACAAATGGGATACTTTCTGCTATATAGTGCAGTAGGTACGTCGCAATATATGCATAAACCTTGCATTTTATGATTGGAAAGTCCGACTTTGCATACTTGTACTTCATAACAAGACAAAGTTGGATAGGAAGCCATCTCCAAATCCAAGTACAACACCAAGATGGCGGCCATTAAAGATGGCGGCCATTAATATTAATATATCTGCTCCCTCTAATGCGATGTTCAATTATTTTTGTCTGAAAGGCCTCAATTAGCACCACATTTTTTCCTGTAAACATAATTGTATGCACAATATTTGAAAAAAAAAAAACATTAGCCTAATTAAATATAATGGCCGCCATCTTAGTTTGTATTAATGCTCCCTCTAATGCGATTTTCAATATTTTTTTTTTGTCTGAAAGGCCTCAATTATTTCTACATTTTTTCCTGTAAACATGATCGTTTGCAAAACAGTTGAAAAAAAAACATAATTAATATAAATTAAAGCATGTTGCTACAAATTTAGGCTTTTCTGCTACTGGGCATATAATTAAGCCTGACTATCATATCATTCGTTTGAGCTAAAGGACAGAGATTCAAGAAAATTGTAGGCATGCGGCAGTAAACATGGCAAAGCACGATGCTACAAATTTAGGCTACTTCCTGCTATAGGGCATATAATTGAGTCTGAATATCTATCTATAACCCACAAACACACACAAAATAGACGCCACAAACAGCAAAACGCTACAAAATTGAAAGATAAAAATGCATACACAAAATGAACACAAATTATAGTTCAAATTATAGTTCGTTGCGTTCGAGTGAACTCTAATCCATTTTTATTCATGTACCTTAAGGGCTGTGAGTATGGGGATACGCGCTCTAATGTTTTTTTTCTAAGTTAAGTTTTTCTTTACTCAGTTATTAGAGGTCGTTTGCGCACGAGAATTTCAGAAAATTGGACAGGAGGAGGAGGCGGAGGCGGCGGAGCGGGTAACAATGTCAAAATGTTACAATGCTGCAACATGTAACAATACGGTAATAATAGGCGAGGCGCACAATATCGGAATAGCCTATAGCTCACTCGAACAAGATGTTGGGTGTCGGGAAACTAACATTGTCGTTGTTTGAATTAGCTAGCTCGTTGCGGAGTACCAAAATTAAATGGTCTTGATTTTTCCTTAAATCTTCAAGTTTTAAACCGTAGGGTACGAAGTCTAGACGCCTCAAAATTGGGCGGCTGACATGACTGAGTGACTTATTTACTTTTTCAGTGCGCGCTTCGGGAAGCCAGTTGAATTGTTTCCGCGATTGTTGCCACGATACTGAAACAATCCAGAATCAACTACTCATCGAGATGACGCATGCTAAATCCAGAAATACGCTAATGTGTTGCCATCAAATAATAATCCTTCGGCGGAACCTAAACATAAGTATCCATTTCTAATGTTCCGTTTTTTCGAAAACAAAAATCGGTGGCCAATGGACACATATAAAATGGAAGCGAAAAAAGCCAACAAATTACCTGAGGAAAAAACGGCTTCGCCGTTTAGAAAAAAAAAACATTAGAGCTCGTATCCCCATACTCAGAGCCCTGAAGGTAAACGAATAAAAACGAATTAGAGTTCACTCGAAGGCAACAAACTATAATTTGAACGCCAATTCGCAAAACGTAAACCCACAAACACACACAAATAGACGCCATAAACAGCAAAACGCTACAAAATTGAAAGCTAAAAATGCATACACAAAATGAACGCACATTATAGTTCAAATTATAGTTCGTTGCGTTCGAGTGCGTTATAGATTATATCATATCAAAATCCAGAACTGGTAAAAGGGGTCGCCAAGTTCCGAATGGTTCGGCCCTTCAAAGGAGTGATAGCAACACACCAAAACATTCGCCAAGTTGATCGCACCGCTTAATAATTCGTAGGTTAAATGAAAACTAGAACATTGCTACTTTCGGTAGCAATGTTCAAGTTTTCATTTAACGTCCAAAGTATTATTCGGTGCGACTAAGTTGGCGAATGTTTTGGTGTGTTGATATCACTCCTTCGAAGGGCCGAACCATTCGGAACCCCTTTTACCATTTCTGGTTTTTGATATATCACTCCTTTTTTTTTTAAATTGTGTATTGACTCAACCCCACTACCGTGCAGATGAGTAATAAAGTACCACGTCAACAAGAAATTGGTTTTCAACAATTTGCTACTATCTTTTGCCTATAGGCCGGACCATTCTCAACTTAGTCGCCTCTTTATTGGTTTTTGGTTTGGTTTTAATTTTGTTGTAATTTGTTGTATTTAGTTAGTTTTGGTGTGTTGATATCACTCTTTTGAAGGGCCGAACCACTCTTAACTTGATGGCCTCATTACCAGTTTTTGGCTTTGTTTATGTTGCTTTGTTTTTACACTTAGTTAATTTTTTGTGAATTGGACTTGAATACAATTTCTTTGTAACGTTGTTTAGATTTATCGTGATCCACCCAAAACCATAACTGGTAGAAAAACCCGCCAAGTTTCCAAAAAAGGTCGGCCTTTGAAGGTAGTGATATCATTCCACCTGGGAAAGGCCGCCAAGGTTGATCCAATTAGCCAAGTTAATCGCACATACTAATAGTTCGAAAGTTAAATGAAAACTAGAAGATTGCTACTAGCGGTAGCAATCTTCAAGTTTTCATTTAACGTCCAAATATTATTCGGTGCGATTAACTTGGCTAAAAGGATTAACCTTGGCGGCCTTTCCCAGGTGGAATGATATCACTACCTTCAAAGGCCGACCGTTTTTGGAAACTTGGCGGGTTTTTCTACAGTTATGGTTTTGGGTAGATATCACAACTTTCATAGGACTGTGAACGTATATAAGGTTACACCGTCTGTTTAAGATGCTTCAATCCCATTTTTGCACACACTAACAATCGCTGATTTCGTTCGCTTCGCTCACTCAATCAGCGCATCCCTTTCAGTTCAGTTGTTTTGTTTATCCCTGCAACTTCCCCTTTATTTTTCAAGATTTCGTTCATATTTAGTCATGCAGAAACCCCCGAAGGTCGCTGTTACTAAAACAGCAGAACGCGAACAATTTTTTTGGGGGGGTTATTAACAAAAAACCCTTTAGCTCGAGTATGCTCGTATTGTTGCGTAACCATCATCTAACGTGCATCCCTTTATTCTTACGCTATCCACGGCAACGTTAATGTTTCTATATTTTGTCCTTCGTTACAGTTCAGTTTTTAGTTCGTCCAGGCTTTTACAATAAATCTAAGGACCAGTCTTGATTGTTCAAGCCATTGTTGCTTAAAATCTTTGGTTGCAACTTGGAAAAGAAACGAAATTTAAATTCGCCGGTGGCGAATTTCAAAACCCTCCCACGCATTTGTCCTGACCCCTACAACCCCCAAATAAACGAAAGGACCATCCTCAGATCACCATGCATCCGTGTGCAAAAGTTCAGATACGTAGGCATTCTCAATTTTGCGCTAGCCATGAGCAAGAAGTCTATGGGATTTAACATGGGAAAAATCTTATTAGCTAGCTAGCTAACTAGCTAGCTAGACAGTAACATAAAAACAACGTTATTGACGCATCTTTTTCTCTATTATTGGTGGACACTCATCCTTTAAATTTTAGTTTTTCTTAGTCTCTGAACCTTCCCCTTACATTTCCCACAGTTTGAAACATTTCTGACGCATTGGGATTTATCCTCAACATGCCAAAATATGCTTTCAGTTGCCTACAGTTAACAGACACATGTCTGCTAGTGAGCCGTCTTTTTATCATTAACAATCAGTTTTTAACAATCGGATGTCTACAATGGGATGATCTACTGTTACTTGGCGGCGACACACTAGCGTGTGTCTAGATACACTAGTGTGTGCCTAGGCACACGTTCTCATTGTTGGAACTTTGGCCGTCCAATGAGAGACGATGCCGACAATACTAACAATGGTTATAACAATATTTTCGTACTTACGCGCCCTCCCACGCCACCCCTGTTACTTCCCCAGGCTCCAAACCAAAAAAGGTACGCAGTTCGTATTGTACTGCACCCATTCGTCCAGTTTCATAGCTGGAACCCTTCCCGTTATCTCGGAATCGATGAATAATCACCATATGGGATTTAACGTGGGGATGAGCGCAGGGTCGGACTGGGTAGGAAAGGGCGCCTGTGCCATCTGAGGGGTTGAAGGGGCGCCAGACTTGTTTTGTCAGTCATCCGTTTTGGGAGAACACTTTAAATGACAGGATCATTTTCTATAATGATTAAAACAATAGACTTAACATTGCTGGAGATTTTGTGAGATAAAATTTAAACTTGGTAATTTGAGGGCAAAATTATCTAAATAATAAATAAAAGTTAGTTGCAAACCTGCAACAGGTCTGGAACGAACCACAAAAACCAATGACATCCAACCTACACTAAACTTAAAACGCGTTAAAATGGCTATGATAATAATTTTTTTTTTCTACAGAAGAAATAAAACCAAAAATTTATGAATGTAGCGCTTATTTTCATATTTTTATCTTTCCCCCCCGCCTTCCTGTCCAGTAACTGTGCATCTTGACAAGATGCCCTCCCCAGTCCCATCAGGGATAAAAGCTGCAACTTCGAACCATTTCTACCCGTCGTTGCGGGTAAATCAAAAATAATTTCGAAATTTAAAGTGGCACTATCACCTATTGAAAGTCAACAGAATCTGGCAATATCTAGCTCTATCCAGTACTATGAAGCACTTGCTTGAAATTGCATAAACGAAGGAATGCACAACGCCATTTCTTTTAACGAAACAAACAAACCACGGGAGCCTCCTTAATTATTGAGTGAAAATTTGATACGTCCTCGCGCACCTGAGAACAAGCTATAAAGGTTAACAACACCACTGCCGCTAGATTATTATATTATTATTATTATTATTATTATTATTAGATGGCGCCAGTATTTTCGTACGATGTTCAATCAATGATAGTGCCACTTTTAAACAATTAAGATGTGAATAACCTAAAAAAAATTCCAGTTGTATTTTGCTTTCATTATTTAATTAATTAATTAATTATAATGTTCATTAGCAGTTTGTTACGCAACAAATATTTTACCCCTCCCCTCCCCCTCGTATTAGCCTAACAATTCGGAACGCCGCCAAGACTTCCCCTATTCCCTCTCTACAATATTACATGCTTTATGGACGCTCCCTTTCAATCGTGTAGTACATTATCGTTAAATCCGAAATAAAATCAGTGTTTTAACATTTTTTT
>JAHWFP010109729.1:9240-26253 GCA_023313725.1 Lithobius niger | reverse complement strand
TCAATTGTCGAGGTTGTAAACCATTGTAGCGCGACGCCATTGCGTCAGTGTCTTATATCTTGAAGCATAGTTGGGCACATTTCAGGTACTTGGGGAAAAATAATAATACAAAAGCTTAAATTGTGTTGAAATCGAGAGCAATTACCCACCTGACAAAAATTAACTCGTATTTGCATGCCAGCTATGCTGCTTTCAATGCAAAATCTGCCCTTCAATAACGTTGAAAATGTGTTACTAACTAGCTAGCTAGCTAGCTACTAGTCCGCTCATCCCCATGTTAAATCCCAGAGGGTGATTATTCATCGATTCCGAGATAACGGGAAGGCTTCCAGCTATGACATTGGACGAATGGGTGCACTACAATACGAACTGCGTACCTTTTATGGTTTGAAGCCTGGGGGCGTAACAGGGATGGCGTGGGAGGGCGCGTAAGTACGAAAATATTGTTATAACCATTGTTAGTATTGTCGGCATCGTCTTTCATTGAACGGCTAAAGTTCCGACAATGGGAACGTGTTTACTGACGTACGTGCCTAGACACACACTAGTGTATCACGATAAATCTAAACAACGTTGTAAAGAAATTGTATTCAAGTCCAATTCACGAAAAATAAACCAAGTGTAAAAACAAAGCAAAATAAACAAAGCCAAAAACTGGTAAGGAGTTCACCAAGTTGAGAGTGGTTCGGCCCTTCAAAGGAGTGATATCAACACACCAAAACTAACTAAATACAACAAATTACAACAAAATTAAAACCAAACCATAAGCCAATAAAGAGATGACTAAGTTGAGAATGGTTCGGCCTATAGGCAAAAGGTAGTAGCAAATTGTTTAAAACCAATTTCTTGTTGACGTGGCACTTTATTACACATCTGCACGATAGTGGAGTTCAGTCAATACACAATTAAAAAAAAAGGAGTGATCGCACCGAATCGCACCGAATAATACTTGGACGTTAAATGAAAACTTGAACATTATGAATTATTAACACTTGAATTATTAAGCGGTGCGATTAACTTGGCGAATGTTTTGGTGTGTTGATATCACTCCTTTCAAGGGCCGAACCATTCGGAACTTGGCGGCCCCTTTTACCAGTTTTGGTTTTTGATATGATACCAGTAACAGGGGGAAGTTAGAATTATTTATGTAGACGAAAGCGGATTTAATTTGCACTTGCGCAGGCGTCGAGGTAGGAACATTATAGGAGAAAGGGCCACCGTCACGACACCAGGTTCACGGAGCAAAAATATATCAGTCTGCCTGGCAATATCCGAGTCTGGCATGGAACACCACTGCGTACAGTTGACCGCATTTAACACCGCCAAATTTGTGGCCTTTCTGGGCGAACTCTTCCAAAAAATCCAATCGCCGGCACATGAATGTATTATAATAATGGACAACGTGCCATTCCACGGGTCTAACGAAGTCGCCAACACCATAACTATCGCTGGATACGAGTTAATGGTGCTTCCTACTTATAGCCCTTTCCTTAATCCTTGTGAAGAAGCCTTCTCAAAAATGAAATCCCTAGTGCGATGCGAGCACGCCATGGACAGGCCTAGGTTGTTGCAAGCTATCGATACTGCATTGGGAGAGATTACGATCGCCGATTGCCGCGGCTGGATCCACCACAGCCGACAATTCCTTATGCCGAGTTTGGATCGCGTCCCCATATATGGAGATTTGCCACCACAATATCGTAGGCAGAGAAACGCAGAAGAGTGATGACAATGGCCTGCCCATCCTCCATTGTTGACTTCAAGTCAATCAAACAGAACATAAATTTTACGTGCTCGTGACTGTGCTGCCCTCTTTCAGGTATTGAAAGATAAGAAAGAAAATGCTTACGATTTTCAGTTCACAAAAAAAATGAAAATAAAAAATATCAAATAAATGTATCTTAGCGAGTAAAAATAATAAACATGATTCGCATGAGATAAGCTTTTGAAATTTCATTTACAGTAACTTAAAAATTAACTGAAATTTTTCATTGATTCATAATTTCATTAATCCTTTGATTACTTTTATATGATAAATTCTTTTGATTGAATTATTAATTTGTATATTATGATTTATTGATTTGTTAATTTTTGTTTCATTTATTTAATCGGTTATCCCGATTAAAGCAACATTTCATTTTACTATTATATAAATTAGCATCCTTCGTTTAATCTAATTAATTTGTCCTTAAAATCTGAGAATTGTCTGAGAACGAAAGCAAAATGAAAAGAAACTAAAGCAATTCGAAACATAACGTAACCAAAATGAAAGAAAACGAAAGCAAAGTAAAAAAGAACGAAACCAATTAAAAAAAAACCTGTAAATCGTTTTTAAAAGTAGGCTACTTCTAGTGGAACAAACATTTTCTCACTTCACTGTGTTAAGAGAGGAACCACAAATTATCTTTCTTTACTGCTAAAATTATTTTATGTGTAGACGTAGCCATAAAAACGTCTCAAAACGATCATTCCAATTGAATTCATTGCTAATGCACGGACGACCTCGATCCGATCAGATACGTAGTGGCCAAACCATGGAAGTATCCTTGGTAACGGGTAATGAATGGCCAAGAGTGCACCTTGCATGCACCTGAAACAGACGAGCGAGGTAACGACTTAAACAATCGATGATAACATCAAGTCATTCTAAAAGTGGCCCTATTCTAATAAGATTTTTCCCATGTTAAATCCCATAGACTTTTTGCTCATGGCTAGCGCAAAATTGAGAAGGCCTACATACCTGAACTTTTGCACACGGATGCATGGTGATCTGAGGATGGTCCTTTTGTTGGTTTGGGAGTTGTAGGGGTCAGGACAAATGCGTGGGAGGGTTTTGAAATTTGCCACCGGCGAATTTAAATTTCGTTTCTTTTCCAAGTTGCAACCAAAGATTTTAGGCAACAATGACTTGAACAATCAAGACTGGTCCTTAGATTTATTGTAAAAGCCTGGACGAAATAAAAACTGAACTGTAACGAAGGACAAAATAAAGAAACATTAACGTTGCCGTGGATTAAATAAAGGGATAAAGGCATAAGGAATAAAGGGATGCACGTTAGATGATGGTTACGCAACAATACGATTATTCACGAGCTAATGGTTTTTTTGTTAATAACCCACAAAAAAAATGCTTCGCGTTCTGCTGTTTTAGTAATAGCGACCTCGGGGGTTTCTGCATGGCTAAATGTGAACGAAATCTTGAAAAATTTAGGGAAAGTTGCAGGGATAAACAAAACAACTGAAGGGGATGCGCTGATTGAGTGAGCGAAGCGAACGAATTCAGCGATTGTTAGTCAGTGTGTGCAAAAATGGGATTGAAGCATCTTAAACAGACGGTGTAACCTTATATACTATGCTCAAAACTTCTAACTTTAATTTGCTGGGTGATGATTCCGTTGCTACATCTGTGATTGTTAGACCAGACTTACGGAATCGATGAGTGGGAAAAATGCATTGTTTACACACCATTGTTACTGGGTGCGGCCGTTGCTTCTGTTGGGCATTTGGTTTAGTGTTACGGTAGGAAAAGTGAGTTAGTAAGTTTAGTATAGTATGTGAGCGAATGGTATGTAGCCCTATAAGCTCAATAAAACAATCAATCAATCAATCAGCAGCCTGCTAAAATGCTGACAACATCAACATAAACGTTGTGGTTGTAACAATGGCTTGTTTCGTTGTTGCTCTGTTTTGTTTTTTGTTTTATTTTCTAAGGAAACAAAACAAAACAGCGTTATATACCCATACGACGGCAACAGGGACAATTTAGCTAGACAATTTAGTTGTTGCTTTATACTCTTCTTCTAATAATGCGAGTTCAAGGCGCAATGTTGGCAGGTCTACTATTTTAAATTCTCAAGATTATGCTTCTTCTTACACATTTTACCTCATACTAAAACTGGCGTATACTTAGGGAAATTTGAAGAGAAACGAAGCTGCAGATAAGAAGACAAGTTTTAGTCTTCTGTACGCCGTAACCGGCGAGAAGACTATTGCAACGACTTAGTCCGTCCGTCCGTCGCTTTTTTCAACTTCGCAACAGTACCAGATATTGACGACCATTGTTTACAAGGTCAATTTTTTACAACGTCCATTGTTTAATAGACTGGTTCGGCGCGTCCATTGTTTACAACGTCAAGTTTAATAGACTGCTTCGACGTAACTAAATTAAATAATAACAGCAGTTGTAGTGCATGATAGAGGTGTGCGCCTCAACATTGGAAGTGGAGGAACCGTACAGAAGACCGGTGCGACTAGGCAGTCGCTGTAGCCGATTGTTTATTTACTGATAACGGTAGTTTGCTTGCTTAACGTAACTGGCATTTGTTAATAAAGACATCAAAATAAGAATTAAGCATTAGGAAAGACAAACTAAAGCATAACACACAAGTGTAATTTTACCATGGATTCAGTCAAGATCTGCAAATCGCCCCCTTAAAATTAGAACTAGGTAACTCGAAAATTGCCAAAATTGAGTTGCCTAGTTCTTTGGATATTTCATGATGAAGTGCATTATCTGTAAAAAGTAGTTATCTCAGTTACCCATAGCAACGAAGTTTTTCAGTATTAAGAACTAGGTATTTAAAAGTTTATTCATTAGAATAATACTAAAAGTAGGTAAGTCGAGATACCTATTTCTAGTACTTTCTTTTCGTTGCTTTTCTGAGATACCTTGTTTCTCTATACTCAAGAAAACTCGTTGGCTGCGTATTACTTTCCAGTTCTTTTGTGGATAACTTTCTGGGGCCGATGGTTGTGAAGCTAGGGCACCATCTAAAAACTATGTACCAGCCTTATGAGCTGGTGTGTAGTTTTGGAGGTACTCCTAGTAAACAAAATGCTGTGTAGGGGAAAATGCTTGCCTAGTTAACACTACAGAATAGTACTGCACACAGGCAAATACAAATCGGGTGATACATAACATTTTATTTTCGGTATACTAAAAAAGGGTTGTGTATATTTTTACCTAATGACAATGCTTAAAACAATACACAACAATACATTGGATCATTTTGAGCGTTGTAACCCAGGGACTACTTGACCAATTTCGATCAGTTTTATAAAAGAACAATCTGTACAGGATAATCTGTGAAATTAGCAAAGATCAGTTTTATACAGGAAATGGTTTGGTCTGTAAAAAGGGTTACATCAAAAATGTTGAACACCAAACACTAGCTTTGCGGTACCAGCTAGGGACAACATTTCTAAACTGGATTAACAAATTTAAATAAATTTGTAGATGTGACTTCACCATTCCTTTTGAGGCCTAAGAGCAGAGTATTTTGTTAACTATTTGGTGCACAACACACTAAGAAGTTTTTAAAAAATATTTTGCTATTAGGCATCTTTAACTAAGGAGACTGAGGTCAACCGAATACATTAGTAAGGTTTCACGAGGATTAAACACTTGAGCATTTTTGTACGACAGTCTCCCTCTCTGCAATCCTTCTAGTTTACTAGTGCTTCTACCGAAATTTAGTAGACAGCGTTCGTGAATGTGATGATGCTGATGAAGTTATAGAGCGATTAGTTGTTCAAAATAAAATACTGTACTACTTTGATTTCAACTGTCAAATTCTGTCACCCTTTGTATCCTAAAGTTGTTCAACCTTAGGTGGAATATGTATTTCTGATGTAACTTTTCGTCATAGCTTTTATAATGCATTATTCAACAGTTTTTTGTAGTAATTCTTTAGTTACCTACTTTTAGCACGTAACATACTACATAAGCGATCAGTTTAATACTATAGGTAACTCATGCGGAGCCGCGTGTATTTGAAGTATGCCAACGAGACTTTTTTCTAACTTTAACATGTATTTAAAGCTATGTTCGACATACCTAACTGAATTCGAGCTTTATATCCTGACTTCTAATCTACATAGTTATGTTTAAACTTGATTTACACAAAATGCTGAAAGTAGAGTTACCTAGTTCTAATTTTAAGGGGACGAAATGAGGTGGGAGGAGCAACATTATGCTCCCCCCCCCCCCCCCAATCTCATCCTCAAACAAATTGATACTACGTCTGAGAGCATGCGAAAGCGCGGACTACATAAAATCTGTATTACTTGGCTGCAAAAATAGCTTTTCCTTTTGTTGATGCCGTCTCTCGGTCATTCGCTTCCTCTCCCCTCCCCCCCCCCCCAAGATACAAATTCGGTAGGCCTAATTGAACCCACATCTAGGGTTTATCGACGGTTACAATTAGCACCTCCAACACTACTTTTCGTACGATTGTCCGGTGTTATCTTTTTTTTTAATTTAATTTAAATGAAAATAAAAGTTAACTTATGAAAAATAAAATAAATTTGTTTTCAAGTTTAGCCTACAAGGTTTTTTTTCCTGGTCTGGTGGTGAACGAAGTGTTGGAGTCGTGGGAGGGAGGTGGAGGTGGGCTCATCATCCACACAAGCCCACACTTAGAACAGTCACTGGTGACTGGAGTTCAATCTCTTTTGCAAGTTTAGGCCAGATGAAACGTAAGTTTACAGACTTCTTTCCAAGTAAATAATTGCAAGCGTCTATTCCCTCCCACAGCAAAGCTCGTTCATGTCAAATAACAATGGGGAGAACATTACACCACAATATTACCTTCGATATTTTGTATCAATGCTCAAGGGTTCAATTTCAACTCAAAAAACCTGATATAGCCTTTATAGCGGTAGCCTTTACCATAAGGTCTGACTTCAACCTCCCATGTTAAAGCCGAAATTTTGATGCTTTCTCTGTTGTCTTTAAATTTTGTTTTCTCAAATTTACTATACAAGCTTTATTGGGCATGGTGAACGTGTCCGAACTTTTACTAATTCCGATGTGATACATCGGAGGTCTGGACTTGAGCTGGATTCGTGATTTTCAGTTTTGGCTTCTTGTTCTTAGCACGACATGTTTCTGCTAACGCTCTCTACAGATTAAACTATTTGTCGTATGAAGTTGGTTCTTAGCACATTTTACAAGTGTGGCTCGGTATATATTATGCCCTTTCCATAAGGCCGTATAATTGGGCAAGTCGTTGAGGGTTATGGAGCTCTAAACGAACAGATTGGTTGTTTTACATTGTTTTAAAACAGTGCAAGACGTTAGACTGAACGATAAAGGATTTGTCTCCATTGGTTTGTGCAAACCGCTATTGACAAAGACATTACGAAACATTAAAACAAGCTAATCTAAACTGCATGTTATGACAAAGTAGCACGAATTAGAAAACAAACACGAACTCGTTTGATGCTTAAGGTAAGGTTTAACTGATGCGAAGACAAAACAGCAAAGGCACACAAACAAACTTTCCTGTAAGCTTTTAGATAATGCAGTGTTACTATACTGTTTGGTCCATGTGAAACCTTACTGCTGCATACAAACATTATACACGTAAGCAATTAAAGCCAGAGCCAAAATTTCAAAACTTTTCATACCCAAACAAAGGACGAGTAATATAAGGCTACACACTCGAATACTTTCTTGGCTAAATTGTTCAGTGTGTTTCAGTCACGTCATCTACTTTCCGTTCATCACCCTACTCATAATACATCATTTTTCAAGATTTTCAAGCACTTTTCCAGGCAAGGAATTTCATTATTACTTTCCAGCACATTTCCAGGTTTTCAAGAACCTACGAACCCTCAATTGCCTCTACAGCTCTGCTAAGTACACTAAGACGATTAGTTATTTAACATTTTCCAGCGATGTCGATGCACTAATCATCCGCAGATCTATCGTGTGCAAATCTAAAAATTTTTAGAACATTTGAATACAGCAGTAAAGTTTCACGTGGACTAAACAGTACAGCAATACTGCAGTATCTGAAGCCTTACAGGAAAGTTCATGTGTGTTCCTTTGCTGTTGTGACTTCGGAACAGTTAAACCTTACCTAAGTTTTTTGTTTTCCAATTTATTATTAGTGTGAGTAAGGCGGTAATTTACGTAAGTAAGAAGGCGTATCACAATCTCCCTACTTTATAATGTAGTTGAAGAATACAATCGAAATGATTCAGTCAATCGTAATGATTTAAAGAGAATGCAACGTAAAACGATCAGCCAAAAAAACTACTTGTAAATTTAATCACGCTGATAATAAAAGAAAACAATTCGAGAATCCATGTTTGTTGACTTTGTATTCAATATTTAAAAAATGGGAGCGGAAAGCCATTTGACGAGTTCTTACTAGGGTATTGCCGAATGAGTTAGACATCAAATGAAGAAAAACAAAACATTTTTTTGTAACATTGTCAGTGCTCGTTTTCCTAAAGATTCGAAATTAGTTTCTGGTTAATTAGTTTTAGCTTAATTAAGAATATCACCAATGATAGGCTTGACTTACAAAATGAACAGCTGAGCTGGTGTTGACCCCAATGCCAGTCAACAAAACTCGGAAAAATGCCAGTGCCAGTGTGTCCTTGCAGCTTGAGTGGGCAAGAATGCCTTTCCAAGTTTCCAAGTGTTTCCAAGTCGGAGGGGGGGGGGGGGAGGAGAAAATATCGCTATAAAATGAGCACCAATCAAGCAATTAACAAAGCCTTATTCAACAAACTTTCCAAGGGATGGTGTTTGCCTCACTAGTGGATTCTGCCAACAATGGCTTTGTAACAATGGTTCATCATTCGAAATCAACGACGAGCGCCACAATTATGCGTTTAATAATAAGCACTTTTGCCAGCTTTCTTTTTTATTCTTTTTTGTTTGTTTGTAACAATGGCTTTGTCTAAGGAATATCGACTATGACCTTCTGGCCATAATTTTCATTGTTGGCGACTTAACAATCACTGCTGGCACAAGAAACTAACCGCCTAGCAAATTAAAGTTAAAAGTTTTGAGCATAGTACATACGTTCACAGTCCTATGAAAGTTGTGATATCAAGCCAAAACCAAAACTGGTAGAAAAAACCCGCCAAGTTTCCAAAAACGGTCGGCCTTTGAAGGTAGTGATATCATTCCGCCAGGGAAAGGCCGCCAAGGTTAATCCTGTTAGCCAAGTTAATCGCACTGAATAATACTTTGAACGTTAAAGGAAAACTTGAAGATTGCTACCACTAGTAGCAATCTTCTAGTTTTCATTTAACTTTCGAACTATTAGTAGGTGCGATTAACTTGGCTAATAGGATTAACCTTGGCGGCCTTTCCCTGGTGGAATGATATCACTACCTTCAAAGGCCGATCGTTTTTGGAAACTTGGCGGGTTTTTCTACCAGTTTTGGTTTTGGGTGGATAATTATTACTTGTTTGAGCTAAAGGAAACAGATTCAACATGAATTTTAGATTTACGGCGATAAACATGGCAAACACGTTGCATCAAATTTTTGCTACTTTCTACTATTCGGCGTCTGAGTTCTGAGGAACATAATTATTACTCGGCTGAGCGAAAAACTGATACAATAAACAGATATAAGCCTTAACAAAACGTAATGCTGTAAAGAAACAGAAAAAGACATGTAAGCCATCAGCTTCCCACTATACGGGTAAAATTACCTCCAGTATCCCAAAAAGCAAACTGGATATTCTTTTACACGTTTTAGTGCTATGCTTAGAGCATAATGTTCCTTAGAGCATTATATTTTTAAAGATTACAATGATGAAGTTCTGTTATACGTATTAGTGCAGTACTGATGGCTTACATGTCTTTTCCTGTTCCTTTATAGTATCAGTTTTTTAAGGCTTACTTACATCAATATTTTATACGCTTAAAGCGTTGTTGTTGTTTTTTTCTAACTGCTATCTGTTATTTTTTTGAGAGATATTTCAGGTAAATTAAATTACTAAAATTTTGATACGAGATAACTGAGATGAACGTTTTAGAAATAAATCACTCACACTAAAATATCGTTCAAAAGGCCCTAGTCCTTGTACGCCTACGTTTTCAGCTATAAAATTAGAAATTGGTTCACTGGTTCGACAGTTAGGTGAAAGCAAAATTTCCCCCAGAAGAAGAATAACAACAAGATTGTTCTAGTCACATTAAAATGGCGTTCAAAAGGCCCTACGACTTGTTCATGCCCCGTTTTAAGCTATGAAAGTTGAAAACCGGCTCAGTGGATCGATCTCTAGGTGAGTAAATTCTCCAACCAGAAGAACAACAAGAATATTGTAGCCAAATTAAAACAGTGGTCAAAAAACCCTAGGTCTTGTTCATCCATATGTTTTAAGCTGCTAAACTTGAAAATAGGTTCATCAATGATCGCGATAAAGGTCCTTACGTAAGCCTCAATATAACTTTCCAGGTTAAACGTCAGATCACTGGTCCATAATTACCTTTTGCCAGTAATTAAACAATTTTCTAAATGTTTCCCCATGTTCCACACACTGGGAATCTGAAAATTTTCCCGCTAGGGCCTTCTCCTGTATAACAGCACGCAGAAACCAGTTCCAGAATGAAACCAAACAAGTTTTGAGAGAGTTGGTTAGGCAGCAAAAAGATGACTGCGTGAAATAACTCGTAAGGCAAGAGCAGCATTTTATTTTCGACGCAGTATTTTAGTGTCTTGGTCACAATACAAACACGGAATCTAAACTTACCAGGTTCCAACCAGTCCCAACACACGACCTGCTTTGCACGGAGTCTGTCTGGGCCCCTTTTTGTCAGATTTTGCCCTGATTTAGGTTCTTTTTATGTTTTCACTTGTCCTTTTGTTGGAGAGTTCTGGGTTACACCCAAAATACATTTTTTTTTATGTATTGACTGTAGCTCCTTTGGCTAAAAATTTTCTTGTTGATAACGGGTCGACTCGTAGTCTGAACCCGGAACGTCGCATTTTTGATGTTGTTACATGTGCACTTTATTTGGCTTTTTATATCTTCATCAGCATTGAGCTCTAAGGCCGGGTTTACGCAACAACAATTTTCTCGCTTACTAGCTTTTACTTGGTTAATACTAAATCTGCTGGCTGCTTCTCGCCTTTACCGGAGTATGCGGCTTTCAAATTGTCTATACGTGGTAACCATGGCAACAACGCGGACGCAAATCTCCTCCTCATGCCTCGCGACACACGTACGATGCATGCAACAGGACAGCGTCGATTTATGACATCTAGAAAACAATTTTTACTGCAGCACAAGACGACGGACACATTTCAGAATGCCGGCATTCGATGGTTTGTCTTCGATCCGATAACCCGGAAATGGACGACATGTTGGATTTTGAATTCTCGCTGCGAGTAGCTATTTATTCTGCCGTCGATTGATCACTGCTAGAAGCTGGTTTTTCAGCAAGAATAGCAAATTTTGGAAATAGCGTGAAATGGCAACAATGTTGTAGCAATGTTTAAAAGTGACTGTTTAAAAGATCCTGTTCTTTATCCGTGTTGTTATTTTAATGTAATTAATTTGTTGTCTATTACCGCATTCATTTAATAAAAACGGGAAATTAATCGTAAATAAATAATGGTTGCCTAGCAAATAGAGTTCGGCGAACGAGAAGGTCTCGTTGTGTAAACGCGCCCTAACATCGGTTTGCGTGTTAGTGAGTAAAGCCGCGATGACACCAGTATAGGAACATATAAAAACGAAAAAATAAATAAAAATTTTTTTTTTCTATTTTAAACTACAGGTTCGTACGATACGAAAGTTCTTCAAAAAGAGCAGAGATCTAACTCCCTATACTCTTGCACATGACTCCGTTGGTTCTACGCACAGGGGGCTCGTCGTCGTCGTGAGCGCCGTATGAATCCAGATATATGGTGGACAGGGCCGGATTTATAAGTAGGCCCGAGAGGCCCGGGCCTATAGCGGCACTTTTTTTAGGGGCGGCATGACGGTTTAAAAACAATAATTGTGCGTGAGAAAATCTGGTGCGAGTTTTGTGGGCGCTCCACCTTTCATGAAAATTTATTAATAAAATGCTGGCGCCATTCATTGTTAGAATAAGCTAACCGCGGATTAGTCTAAAAACGTTACGAATTACTACTTCTCACCCGTTTTGACGCTCACAATCCTCTTATAACAATGGACCACGACGGGATCGCAACAATGGACGAGGACGAGGAGTGCTGGGATCCACGGCGGAGGGCTGTGATGCTGGATTCTAGCACTCCACTTGGATCCCAGCCCCCGTTTTTGTTCAATGAAAAGTGGAAGAAACCGAACAAATGTAATAAATTTGTCGAAAACAACGTTCAACGATTCACGTTACTCACAACGTATCAAACGCTGCTTTACAAAAGTTGGTTTCCATTAAATGACAAAAAGGAATAAAGCAACCGAATATAATCAATTAAATGGAACAATTTTTGAAAACAACACCACCTCAAACGTCAAAAAATCGTTCAAGAATTAATGTTAATGACAACTTTGCAACCGCTTTCAAAATTAAACGTTGCTCTTTTCGTTGCGTGTAGCATTGTGTCATAACGAATATTCTACACAAACTATCTTCTGGCTAAATGCAACAATGTATTCCACTCACGCTCACTTGCGCTCAACAATGTACGTCGGACTGATAGCTTCAAAACGGGTGAGAAGAAAGATATCGCCCGCTTTCGTCATGCTGATGTCCAACAAGACTCGGTTGCTGCGCGCCCTCGACATTGTGAGATCCCAGCACTCGGAAAGCGGGCGATATCTAGACACACGCTAGTGTGTCGCATCAAGTTAGGCAACAATCGTCACAACAAACATCACACCAGTTCAATTGTCGAAGTTGTAAACCATTGTAGCGCGGCGCTAAAGCGTCAGTGTCTTATATAGTTGGGCACATTTCAGGTACTTGGGGGAAAATAATAATGCGGTACAAAAGCTTAAATTGTGTTGAAATCGAGAGCAATGAACCACCTGACAAAAATTAACTCGTGTAGAAATGCCAGCTAAGCTGCTTTCAATGCAAAATCTGACCCTCAATAACGTTGTAAATGTGTTACTAGTCCGCTAGCTAGCTAGTCCGATCATCCCCATGTTAATTTCCATAGGGTGATAATCATCGATACCAAAATAACGGGGAGGCTTCCAGCTATGAAATTGGACGAATGGGTGCAGTACAATACGAACTGCGTACCTTTTATGGTTTGGAGCTTGGGGGCCTAACGGGAATGGCGTGGGAGGGCGCGTAAGTACGAAATATTGTTATAACCATTGTTAGTATTGTCGGCATCGTCTCTCATTGGACGGACAAAGTTCGGACAATGATTACGTGGATACTGACGTACGTGCCTAGACACACACTATGGCATCACGATGAATCTAAACAACGTTGCAAAGAAATTTTATTCACGTCCAATTCACGAAAAATAAACCAACTGTAAAAACAAAGCAAAATAAACAAAGCCAAAAACTGGTAAAGAGGCCACCAAGTTGAGAGTGGTTCGGCCCTTCAGAGGAGTGATATCAAAACACCAAAACTAACTAAATAAAACAAATCACAACAAAATTAAAACCAAACCAAAAACCCATAAAGAGGTGACTAAGTTCAGAATGGTTCAGCCTATAGGCAAAAGGTAGTAGCAAATTGTTGAAAACCAATTTCTTGTTGACGTGGCACTTTATAGTACACATCTGCATGATAGTGGAGTTGAGCCAATACACAATTAAAAAAAAGGAGTGATATCATATCAAAAACCAAAACTGGTAAAAGGGGCCGCCAAGTTCCGAATGGTTCGGCCCTTCAAAGGAGTGATATCAACACACCAAAACATTTGCCAAGTTATTCGCACCGCTTAATACTTTGGACGTTAAATGAAAACGAACATTGCTACCGAAAGTAGCAATGTTCTAGTTTTCATTTAACCTTGGAATTGTTAAGCGGTGCGATTAACTTGGCGAATGTTTTGGTGTGTTGATATCACTCCTTTGAAGGGCCGAACCATTCGGAACTTGGCGGCCCCTTTTACCAGTTTTGGTTTTGATATGATATACCATACATCCTATCAAGAGATGACGCCATACTTAGTTGTTGCTATCATGTGCAATTTGCGTCATTAATGCTTTCCACTAATAGTAACCGAACAGCTTCATTTTCTTTTTCAAATATCTGCGAATTGTTCCGAGTATTCGACATTTTTTCTCATGAACTCAATGTTGTATCAGTACTGATTGAGTGCAGCAGTGGCGTAATTACAATGAGGCAGAGGAGGCAGCCGCCTCCGGGCCCACCGACTTTGGGGGCCCCCTCACTGGCCTCAATTTAAATTGTTTTGTAACCGCAAAATATCAGAAGTTATTGCTACGTGAAAAAAGTTAGTTGTCTTGTGCTGCAAAAACTTAATAGTTTTATTTTTTATGAAGAAGGGGGGGGGGGGGAAGAGTGCGGGCACCACTGGGCTCTCGCCGCATGTGGCAAAAAATGCAGTTTTTGTTTTGAAGACCTCCACTGGGCTCTCGCTTTATGTGGCAACAAAATACAATTTTTGTTTGTGAAGGGCCTGCACTGGGATCTCGCCTTGTGGATAAAATTGCATTTTTTTTAAGGTGGAGGGAGAGGAGGGGAGGTTTCCACTGGACTCTTGCCTTGTGTGGCAAAACTACAATTTCTTTTTTTTAATGAAAGGGGCCCTCCTCTGGGCTCTCCCGTGTGGCAATAAGTGAATTTTTTTATTAAGTGGGGCCCTTCACTGCACCGCTGCCTCCGGGCCCAAATTTTGAAGTTACGCCACTGGAGTGCAGGATCGGTAGTATACGTCAGTAGGGCCTATTGACTTTTTCTTTAAAACATAGTTACATGATTTACGAAATTTTGTGTTGGGTTGGTTATCATCGTTGATCGTAGTAGCGAAATAAAACGAGTATAGCCATATGTGAATGAAACTAAGCGGCGCTCAGCAGAAAAAAAAAACAGGGGGAAGCAAGGGACAAGGCCCTGCTTAGAAAATCCCCAAAATTTCTGAATTAAGGTTAAAGGGCAACGGACGGAAATAGGTACTTTTAATTATTTTGCTTAGTAACATTTTTTTTTGCCTTACCAGTTTTCCACAGATCGCAAAAGAAATAAAATTAAGAAAGATGGGGGGGGGGGGCTATATCAAACATTTCGAGAAGGTCCTGAGTAGGGAAAGTTTTGGGGCGGCATTGATGAGCGGCATTATGGTTGGGCCTACAGGCAGCGAGAGCTTAAATCCGGACCTGATGGTGGAACAAATCTATATAACGGGTGTCCCAAAAAGTCAGGGGTCACCCCCAATAACTTTTGCCACCCGTCGTAGATGAATGAAACCGTGCAGATGGCAAGTTCTCGAAGATATCAACCCATTTATGAGGTAGGGAAGATGGTACCCTCTGTAGGGGCGCCCCTGGACTAGACCTAACTTTTGAAATAATTAATGGGAATGGGGGATGAGGTTATTGGGGGGTGATCCCTGACTTTTGGTACACCCGGTATAATATAGTACATAATTTCAAAAGAGGTCAGGCAGAAGGCCGCCTGCAGAAACGGAACCACCGCTCTGGTTGGAGGGAAAGCATTGAGGGAAAGCTTTTCAGGACAGCATTTTCTTGAAGTGCCAGCTTCGAGACCGCCTTGAGCCTTTTTTTTATTTCCGCCCACCATGAATGTGAACATCATTGAAAGAATATAATAGAAGTGTTCATTAGAAAGGAGGGATCAAGCTAAGTGAACGAAAGTGAGCGTTTGTTGCCCAATGTCCGCAACAATTTGAAGAACTTATCTCGGTCGTACAGTATTGGACAATGAAATTTAGACAGTTTGAAAGGGGCAACTAGAAGTCTACATCTATTAATCATGCCTGGTTATGGGAAATCCTTGAATATTACGAAGTTGGTAAATTCAATAAACGAATAATAATATCCGTAAAATAAATACAATACTGTGTCTGCGATGCAACTGAAAAAAAATTAAATTTGTTTAACACAGAATAAAGTCAGTCAAACCATGGTGATACTATATAAGTCCATGGTCAAACACATAATACTGCAAATCTCTATTTATGGAATCTGGATAGGCCAAGAAAATGTGGTGGCTTCTTCAGTCCCAGTACAGGACAGGAAAAGTATTATTATGCATGACAAAACCTATCAACTGACTTTAAAAGTATTGCGCCATTTAGTTATAAATATAAATAGAGCAACAGTTTCAAAATTGATTTTGTTTTAAAATAGATTTGAAAGTCAATTTGGCGGTTTTGTTTTAAAGAAATACGTTCAGAAACTTTGAATTTAGGAATAAAAAAGCTGTGGAAAGACAATCCTAGGGGGGGGGGGGAACTGGAAAAAAACTGCCAAAAAAAAACAAAGAAAAAGGTTTCCGCAGAACGAAAGCCCACGGAAAAAGGAATGGACAGTAAACAGTCAATGGGAAAAATACGCCGTAAAATAAAATAAAAACACTGCACTGTGACAGAGGTTGGCATTAATGATCTAGTTGTCGACGCACCATTAAGCCTCAACCCCCCCCCCCCCCCAACCCTTAAAAACAAATAAACCAAAAAACACTAAAGAAAAAAGTAAAGTTTCCTTCGGTTATTTCCGTGGCCTTTTTTTTTTCGTGGCTTCTTTTTTCCTTTGACTTTTTCAGTCTTTACTTTAGTCCTATTCCACATTCGGAGTTTCATTTTCTGGCAGTGTATTGCCAGCAGTTGTGATTTTAGAGGTTTTACAATGTTTACTCTTCCAGTGCGGCCCCCCCCCCCCCCCAACCTCCTCCCCCTTCCTAACGGGAGCGCGGTCTGACTGAGTATTGTCCGAGGGACCATGCCGAGAAAAGAAGCTCCTGAGTTGAATACTTTCTTCAGTCAAAAAAGCAAGTTAGAGGTTAGAAGTGGTCAGATACCGCGCTAGTTCTAGAAGCCAACATTTTTCTGTCTAAATTTCATTGTCTAAGTTGAGTGAAGTTGAATAGAAGATTTATAAGCCGATCTGGTCGAACAAATACCGACCATTAAGAGGTTGCCTCAGTCGTCGACTTAAGGATTAACGTTAAAGTTTGGAACTGAACATTTCCACAATCAAGTCACAAAACAAGGGCAATTTCGCGGAAAAAGTTTCCAATATCAACTTACGTGTGGTGAATTTGACTTCAACGAATGCGAGCCCTTCTTTTTTGGTTGGTTTGGGCCGGGAATAGCCCACAGCCTCTCCCCCCCCCC
>JAHWFP010109728.1:26834-37277 GCA_023313725.1 Lithobius niger | reverse complement strand
GGTATCTTTTATTCCATAGGAATTGATTAGGTCCTTGCAATTACCATACTGTTACGCTTGTTATTAATTTATTTGGAATAACAATAGCAAATGTGAAAATTATGAATGAGAACATTCATACAATAAAATACCTCCAGACAAAAAGGTAGGGGTGACAATTACACCGTGGGATTTATTGTCCGAATAATACTTTGGACGTTAAATGAAAACTTGAAGATTGCTACCGCTAGTAGCAATCTTCTAGTTTTCATTTAACCTTCGAACTATTAGTAGGTGCGATTAACTTGGCTAATAGGATTAACCTTGGCGGCCTTTCCCTGGTTGAATGATATCACTACTTTGAAAGGCCGAGCCTTTTTGTAAACTTGGCGGCTTCTCTTACCAGTTTTGGTTTTGGGTGGATTAATAATATAACATTGCGAAAATTGTAAACCCAAGTTTGGCAACAATCACCACAACAAACATCACATCAATTCAATTGTCGAGGTTGTAAACCATTGTAGCGCGGCGCCATAGCGTCAGTGTCTTATATCTTGAAGCATAGTTGGGCACATTTCAGGTAGTTGGGGAAAAATAATAATGCGGTACAAAAGCTTAAATTGTGTTAAAATCAAGAGCAATGATCCACCTGACAAAAATTAACTCGTGTAGAAATGCCAGCTAAGCTGCTTTCAATGCAAAATCTGACTCTCAATAACGTTGAAAATGTGTAAGCTACTAGCTAGCTAATTCTAGTCCGCTCATCCCCATGTTAATTTCCATAGGGTGATTATTCATCGATACCGAGAAAACGGGATGGCTTCCAGCTATGAAATTGGATGAATGGCTGCAGTACGATACGAACTGCGTATCTTTTATGGTTTGGAGCCTGGGGGTGTAACAAGGATGGCTTGGGATGGCGCGTAAGTACGAAAATATTGTTATAACCATTGCTAGTATTGTCGGCATCGTCTCTCAGTAGACAGCCAAAGAGTTGACAATGACAACGTGTATACTGACGTGCGTGCCTAGACTCACACTAGTGTAGCACGATAAATTTCAACAACATTGCCAAAGATATTGTATTCACGTCCAATTCACGAAAAATAAACAAACTCTAAAAACAAAGCAAAATAAACAAAGCCAAAACTGGTGAAGAGGCCACCAAGTTGAGGGTGGTTCGGCCCTTCAAAGGAGTTATATCAACACACCAAAACTAACGAATAAAACAAATTACCACAAAATTAAAACCAAACAAAAAATCTATAAAGAGGTGACCAAGTTGAAAATGGTTCGGTCTATAGGCAAAAGGTATTAGCAAATTGTTGAAAACCAATTTCTTGTTGACGTGCCACTTTATTACACATCTGCACGGTAGTGGCGTTGAGTCTAATACACAATTTTTAAAAAGGACTGATATCACACCAAAAACCAAAACTGGTAAAAGGGGCCGCCAAGTTCCGAATGGTTCGGCCCTTCAAAGGAGTGATATCAGCACACCAAAACATTCGCCAACTTAATCGCACCGAATAATACTTTGGACGTTAAACGAACACTTGACCATTGTTACCGAAAGTAGCATTGTTCTAGTTTTCATTTAACATTCGAACTATTAAGCGGTGCGATTAACTTGGCGAATGTTTTAGTGTGTTGATATCACTCCTTTGAAGGGCCGAACCATTCGGAACTTGGCGGCCCCTTTTACCAGCTTTGGTTTTTGATATGATTGTTATTTATTTTGTATATGTAATTATGTTGTTTTACAGCTCGCACAAGTTTCACGTAAACTTCGAGCAATCTTTTGGCAAATAAAGATTTATTTCTTATTATTATTATTATTATAAATAAGATATAGATGAGTCAGAGACAATTAACAGTGGCTAATACCAGGTTTGCGAGACCTAGACAGTCATGTTGAGTGCGGGAAGGGGTGCGAACATGATGGGTTTCTCCCTGTTCGCCCTCACATGGACGGAATAGGGAGAAACCCGAGTCGAGCAAAACCAAAATTATCCACAAGTAATTCCCTTCGACTCGCTCATACGGTATTTAATGCAATAATTGATGGTTACGGCTCTACCTAACAAATCCACTTATTTAATTTTTTATTTTTTATTTTATTTGTCGTCATTACGACTGTGTCTGTTGCATTTGTTGACAGTTACGTGGAAATTAAGAATTTATATCAGACTGCCGGAAACTTCCTGTAAACGACAGAAAGTGGTGAGGAAACACTTATTTTTGATGTACCCTGTTTCGAATGTGGCATTTCAGAAAGGCCACATCTTCGTCATTTAAAAGTCTTTAAACTTTTAAGCTTTGCTATATAAAACATACGCTAACCCTGGGCTGCAATTTTAGCTTGTGGTGTAAGGTGGCCTGAAGGTTAGAATGACCGTCTCATGTGCCAGAGGTCTCGAGTTCGAGTCCGACCTCAGCCACCCACGGCATTTTCGGTAAGAGAAGGGCCCTGTGATGTCTCGTGCTCATGTCGATCGTTACATGTAAAAGATCCTATGAATTTCAGATGGGATTTATCTAGCAAAATTGTCCTTCTGGCGCTATGGCTAACGCTGCGTGCTTGTCAAACAACGACGGTATCAATAGTTTTTGTATCCTCCGGAAAATAGTGTTTCCACCGAATATGCAACGATCTTGGCCGAGTTATATTTTTACTAACAGTCGTAGCCGGCTTCGCCCGGGGTTTTATTTCGTCCGTGGTTGATTCCCAGTTTTCACTCAGTGTTGCCTGAACGTACAGTGCGACGGCCATTTTTTCCCCCTGCAATACTCTCCCTTTCGTCCAGTCCTCTCCCTCCCATCTCCCCACACGCTTTTCTCCCATCCTCTCCCTCCCTTCTCCGTTCCCCTCCTATACACCTACCCGTCCCTCCCCTTCCCTACCTCCCCTTTGCTACACGTAGTTAAATTTGGATGGGTCTTGGCTGAGTTATATTTTTATACTCTTCAAGACAAGCCACTGATATTTAAAAAGAAAGCATTAAAAAAGCGAAAAATGCAAATAAAGATTAAAAACATTTCAATACACGAGTATCAGCTAGCATTCGTTTCTTCAAAATCCATTTTAAAATTTCTTTGGCTTTGTAAATAGTTTGCTGTTTTCTCGTATTCCTTGGAAGCAAGGTCCGAGTTCCGTACGTGACTGTTTAATGACTTTCTTGTATGAGTATGTAACGGTTGGTCAGAGTCGCATCTTCCGACTGATTTGATTTTAACCAGGGCCGCTGTCAGATTTTTTTTTTATTTTTTACCCACAGTGGCAAGGGCCTAACTTGCCACAGTGGCAAGGGCCTAACTTGCCAAGTTAGTGTCCTACTGTTTTCGGAGAACAATAACCAGAGTAAAGAATACGTAGCTGGCCGACGTAACGCTCCCCTAAAGCAATTAAGGGACTTTTCCAGGACATTTCTAGGTTACTTTTCAGGGCATTTCTAGGTTTTCAAGGACTAGTACGAACCCTGAATTGCCTGTAGGGTTGTTACACTAAGACGATTAACTTTTAACCATTTTTCAACGAGGTCATTTATTCAAGTAGAATGCACCAATCATATAGCTGACCTATCGTGAGGAAAAGTAAAAAATGGTAAAATAAAAAAAAATATATTTGAATAGCGCAGTAAGGTTTCACGTGGACTAAACGGGACAGCAACACTGCAGCGTCCGAAACTTTACAGGAAAGTTAATTTGTGTTCCTTTGCTGTTTTAACTTCGGATCAGTTAAACCTTAACCTTAAACATCAAACTATTCGTTTTTTGTTTGCTCATACCGTCAATGCCCAACACCGACGAAGCCTCAAAATCGCCTAGCATATAGAACACGTCTGATTTTCTTTCGAATTCGACCCAGCTTTTCATTTGTTCCGTCCCCCCCCCCCCACCCTTCCCCCTCACCCTCTCGTAATTCCTTCCCTAAACTCTTCCTGAAACAACTTTCCCTTTTGTGAATTCCAACAATCGCTGGAAAAGACGGGCAGAATACGTCCATTTTCTCTTTTGCCAAACATCCGTTGGTTAAGCTTTTGTTGTTCCTCCAATACACAGAAACCGATGACGGCATCTAGTCTTGCCTTTCATCCGAACCGTACAACACAAGATTGCTTTTCCGTCGACAATGTTCCTTCCAATTCTTCGCTTGCTGTTCCGCCATTGTCGTTCGATAACGGGACAGAGCTTGCACAGTCCTGCTACTGCTTGCTTGCTTAGCTTAGCTTATCCCGATGAATTCTAGAACTCGGATGCCACGGAGCGCAGTGATGATTTGAATTGATTTGGATTGTAGGGTCGGTCCATCTACCACTATCCGGGGATATCCACAGCAAACAGGGAAAATCAAATATTTTCGGAGGGGGATGAAATAAAATGTAACATTCAACGGAAATAACATGATTTATACTTGTTTACAGTAACAACAAAAGTTTTCAAACGCTTAAATACAAAAACTACAAAATATCCCATTTAACTTCTTCAGTCACGGCCAGCAAAAAAAATGTGACAACTACTAAATGGGAGAAAACCTAAGTCCCAACTCGCCGCAAACAGCCCAGTTGTCAGCGTCCTCGTTTCCAAACCAAGAGGATGACGGCTCGAATCCCGTGATAGACTAGAAAAAAAATCATCAGGATTATAGTCTCTTCGGCCTATCTTGAGTTCTCCGCAGAACGAACACAGATAATCGATTGTACCTTTTCAGTAGCAGAGTTTCTTGTTGATATCCAAGATGGTTACGAAAACAATGGCGGCCATTGATTAAAGCCACCCCCTCCAGGAAGAAGTAGCCGCTCACTAAATACTTGCAGGACTCAAGATACACCGCGCACACAATGATTCGTGACTTAGAGGGTTAAGCTGGTTGGTAATACCTTCCCGAAACGTATTCTCAAGTGTCGTTCCACAACGGTTAGGCCTGCTGACGGTATTTTCCTTAATTCAAGCACACACAAAGCCTTTTCTGTAGCATTTGCGGCAGTCTTTCAGAACCAGTCACGTAAGTGCTTTTTCCTTTTGAAAGTGAGCTAGGTTTTCTCCTGCTAATTGTTTTAAAAATGATATTACGAGCCACTGACTTTTTACAAGTTGATTGTTGGTGCCAAACTGCTTCTAATCTATGCACTGATTCTAACCACGTGACGAACATTCGAAAACTACAACCGCTCTGCGAAACTTAACAAGGTTGCAGAACGTGTCAGTGAAAACTGTTTATCGATAACTTGTATATTTTCCGTCGCTTCAAACTATTTACTTCCTTTGAAATCACCGTATGCACAGTGCATATCTATAGTGTACATATATAACTATACTGTTTTATGGCCACATCTATATCCTTCATAGCCCCATTTAGTACTTCTTATTCCAATATACATAAACTAGACGAAACCTGCGCTATGCACGCGGCCGGTCATGAATTAAGTTTACAGACACACTTTTCCCGGCACACTTTTCCGACATTTTTCGTGCCCGTGCCTCGTACATCTTATTGTGAGCCGTATGTGAGTTGATTGACCACTCCCTCCCCGCTGCCCTTGCCATGCTGGTAGAATGGAAGAGTCCACTTGCTATGCGGGCGTGAGGAGGGGCAACTGATTGTTCGGCCTTTTTTTCTTACCTGCTCAGCCGGGTCCTGCATTATTTTAAGGATGATTATTCTTATTCCATTACATATACTGTATACTGTATGTAATTTATTATATGATCAATCGTACATTCATACATTCTTAATACATTCGCACATACATACAGGCTGGTCCTCAAAAATCTGACGACCCAACATTTTCTAAGTCCAACTTTTTTAGTTAGCACCCCTCAGAACCAGGATAGGACAGAAATCAAATCTTATGAAACGGGAAGATTTCTGTCCTGTCCTAGTTCTGAGGGGTGCTAACTAGAAAATTTGGATTTTAAAAATGTTGGGTCGTCAGTTTTTTGTGGACCACCCTGTACATTCGTGCATATATTCGTACTACTTGTGTTGGCTGCTACATCAACACCATTACAGATATACGAAAGAAAAAAAAAACTTTATCGTTACTTTTCACCAAATTGCTGCAGGCTACAAATACTTGTTCATGCTTTTTGTTCATGCTTTCTTGGGCGCGTAATACAAAAAAAAAAAAAGCTGCAAAAGATCCAAAAATTCCAAAAATCCAAAAATGAAATATTATAATCGGTAACCTGGAAAACTATAAAACTCTGCAAACCTCCCACGCATTTTAAATTATGTATGTACATTTTAATTTGCGTCTTATGCGGCTTTTTTCAATCTTTTTTTTCATGAACTCTAGCCGTATTTTGTTAAAAAGCAACGCTATATCAATCTTCAGTTCTACCCTGCTTCCCACAATCGTTATTTACGCGTGCTACATTGTATCAATACGTCTTTTTTTTAAAACGTATTTGATCCTGATGTATACGCTCTATGAATTCTTGTTGAAAGTAATAAAAAGAAACGAATATAAGTAAATATGTTGGCGCCCCTGCCCTCAGGAAGTTCGCTTTTGTTTCGTAAATAATAAATGCGTTGTTGAGTTTGAGTAAATAATAATTCGATATTTTAAAACCGAGTATATTAATTTATCCTTTATAAGGGGTGCACAAATTTGCACAAGATTTTCCATATTCCATCGTACATTATGAAGGGAAATGTCTACGCTTTTAGGCGTATTAACACTAAAAGTCAACTGCAAGCGTAAACGGTCATTCGAAGTCTTTTTCACGGAATCGCTATATATTTAATTTCTCTACACGTCGGTATCGTTATGAACGCGTCTACAGGAACTGGCAATTTAAAAAGCTTTTAAGCAAATGAAGACATATAGAAATGATTACTCTGTTTTCGCTTTCGTCCGTGATTAAATCACACGCTTCACGTTTTAATGTTACGCTGGTTGGCAGACACAAAAAAAGGGCTTTTATTTTTACTTTTACAAAATTTCCCACTATTTTAGCCTTGGCGTGTTCAGCAGTGCAAATCGGTATGCTAAAGACGGAGAAATTGCGGCTTTAAATCTTTAGTTGAGTCCACTTTTTTTAAAAGTATGCACGCTTTATGCCGCCATGACCGCGCACTGGGGCAAATATTGAAGCCATGGAAATTAAACCTTAATTAAAGAATCTCACTGGTCGTGGTCAACGTGGCTGAGCGGTAACAGAGCTCATCCTAAGGAAGGGATCTAAAGTTAAGACTTGCCCGATATTTCCGTACGTTCTAGGGAATGAAGCAATACATTTAATTATACCTATATTTGTGTGGTTAGGCTTATGTATATTTACATGATGGGAGGACGTATAAAATTACACCTATATTTGTACGATGAGGTTCTTAATAACTGTGGGAATGTTTGTAACTGTGGGATTAGCCCTACATTTGTCTGGTTAGGTCTACATTTGTACGGTTAGGACGTCTTTAACTGTCGGATCAGGCCTATAGTTGTGGGGTTAGGGCTATATTAAATGATTGAAATATTAGAATATCTACAACTGTGGGATTAAACCTACATTTGTAAGATTAGGACGTGTATCTGTGGGATTAGGTATATATTTGTGTGGTTAGGTCTATGTTTGTATGATTAGGACGTCTATACTGTGGAATTAGTGTTATATACTCGTGTGGTTAGGTCTACGTTTGTACATGATTAAGGCGTCTATAACATTAGGATTAGGCCTATATTTGTGTGGTTAGGCCTATACAATGTGTAGTTAGGACGTCTATGCAAACTGCCTACATTTGTACGATTAGGGCGTCTACAAACTTGGGATTAGGCCTATTGTGTGGTTAGACACGTTCGTATGATTAGGACGTCTAAAACAGTGGGATTAGGTCTATATTTGTGTGGTTAGGCCTATATTTGTATGATTAGGACGTTCATAACCATGGGATTAGGCCTACAATTCGTGTTACTGAATATTTACAAAACAATGTGTAGGTGGGTACCACACCGAGCAGGACGTTATATGGTAAACTGCGTTCAGATTAACGATTGAAGGCGTAGGCAGCATCGATACTTCCGCTTTGAGATTATGGGATGGCAGCAGCCACAATGATTGTCTCACGACTCACTGTGTCCACGGTTCCATGTTCCCCCGCTCTTCCACTTTCTGTCCTTCCCCGTACATGATCTGTCTGTATGAATAGTTTCCATGTAGCCTGAGTAGTTGCTGTAATGTTGCATTACTTTTGTGTGGGGGTATGTGGCTTTGGGCCGAGGCTCCCGAATAAACAAATTCATTCATTCACAATGATTGTCATGGGGTACACCAGGGAGCTTGGATTATACGTAGCTTTGATAGGGTGGGCCCACTTAGTGTTACGCTTTGCTGCTAGAAACCGTGCGAGATTTTGGGAGCTGTTGTGCCATACCTCAAACGTCTGACGTCTCTGCTCCCATTTCGCGCCATTTTAATGATTCTTGCATCTCATTGGCTGTTGATTTTGCCGATGAATCGACACAGAATTGGACTAACAAACGAAGGAGTACTCATCATCAAACGTAAGCCGGGCCGCTCCAATTGTCTAAATAATTGTTTTAAAGTGTTAACCTACCAGTACAATCGACAATGGGGCTGAAAATCGCAACGTATATTATCAGACGGAGAGCACCGTCACAAGCGATCATCGTAAAAACACGCCATTGTTTTGGTTTCGACGCAACGACGTCAGATGCTCTCGTCTTTCTTGGGTAATCTGGTAAGAAATTGTCGTTTTGTTTTAATAATGTGTATTTTAACGTTCAGTAAAGATTGAGCGATCAGATATTTCATAATTATTCATTAATTTCGTTAAAAACTACTCGCTAGTTGAAACAAACCTTTGTGTTGGTTTCGAAAAACCAAGCGTCGTGTGCTTCGAAGATTGGTTTGGGAGCAAAAACGTCACCACTGAATCTCGCTCGTGTATACTTTACCACAAGAAACAGTTGCACTATAGCTCAGACACGTTAAACTATACTATTTTAGATTCTGGTTGGCCACTCCGCGCGGATTTTTGGACAATGGATTGATCACGCCTGGTAAATATTTCTCTTCGAGCAGACGAACCAACATGGCGACCTTATCTCTCACTTCATCGCTTTCCCGACGTGGAAAACCTCTGAATTCGCCGGCTAGGGAGATTGTTTGCAATGTTTTCAAATACATGGAGGCTCAGGACACAACACGGATGTTGAAACAACAAATTTAAGAGACCAGCTTTGCCATTGGAAAATTTCAGAGAACGGTAAGCGTGTCTTGTCAGTAGCAAAGGAAATACCGATCCCCAACTCTGTCCAAAACTACGGCATGACTACGATTAGGCCTAACGCCGCAAACGACGCCGCTACGGCCTAGCACATCGAAAGCTGAAGCGCGCAGATAAATTGCCAAGCTTGCTCGCCCTTTCCAGCTATGATTCCGACTTACATCGAATGTCCAGAAATTGTTGCTCTACGCTGTAATTCTTCGGTAAGTTAAATGCGTAGCCACAACCACCGTTTGTTTACTTGGACGAGATGTGGGCCAACCAACATCACAGCCGAGAGATGCAGTGGCACGGCATGGAAAAAAGAGTTACGTGGCCGCCTCATACCACCGCGAAAAGATCGACGTTTGATATTATTGCATGCTGGCTCTAACGAAAAGGATTTGTAAATAGTGCTCAACTTCTTTTCATTAGAAAACTAAGACTGGGGATTACCAAGAACAAATGAACGGCGAGTGTTTTAAAAACTGGTTAAAAACTACTACCAGATATTCCGGCCAACTTGGTGATCGTGATAGACAATGTTCCGTGTCATTCAGTTCGACTCGACAAGGCAGCAACTAGCAACAGCAATAAGTCAGAAATTATTTCGTGGCTCGAAAAACAAATTTCCGTACCACTGCGAGCTGAATCTCATCGAGTTAATTTGGGCCCAAGTTAAAGACGAAATAAGAGCATCCAACAGAAAATGTAAAATTGCATACGGCATAACATTAACAACTACTGCGGTAGCCCATGTAATCCCTGGTGACTGGCAGAAATGCTTTAACCACGTTGTAACTCTTGAGAACGATTATTGGGGCACTGATCATCTGATTGAATACCGAGTCGAACCCTTCATTATTGAAGTAACCAACAGCGACGACTATGACTGCGAAGAAATGTAATTTTTTACCACTCCAACAATCTCCCTAGCCAATGACGAAAACTGCCCTTTTACAAGTCTCACAACTAGCCTTCAAACATTTCACTGTGTTTTGGACACAGAAATAATTACCCGCAATTTATACAATAAAAACAACACACTATCCCGTAGACCCCCTACACAATTTGTAAATTATCAGTTTCGGAATAATAAAATATAAGGCCCACTCATGAACTATTCTGGATAATCTTTTGGCCCTGTCATGAACGGAGATTTCCCCAGTTACAAAAGTCCAGGAATTAGCAATTTTCAATTTTGGATCCTCCAACAAGCCATGCAGCTCCTTGGC
>JAHWFP010109728.1:0-26734 GCA_023313725.1 Lithobius niger | reverse complement strand
CAGTTATCCCTCAAGAAATGCTTAAATCAGAAATCAGGTACGTATACTTTCTTCAGCAATATAAAGAAAAAAATATTCTAAAACAATCAATAAAACAATAAAACGATAAAATAAAATGAAATGAAATAAATAAAAATATCATCGTCCAAAGAGTACTATCAATTTTCGTAGATGGCAGCTTAAACAAATCGTTTGTGAGCCGAGCGCATGCAGGAACTCAGTGCGTGTACAAGGATCCAGTCACCACCAATGTTAGTGCATATGCGTGACAGGCGATTGCAAACGATCATAAATACAGTTATTTAGAGTGGCCAACCAGAACCTAAAATAGTATAAGTGACCCGACCCGGTAGATAGTAGAAGGTCCCTGCGGTACAACAATGTTGGAGAAACACAAGTCCGACGAGTAGGGTAAAACACGCATGGCTACAGTTACTCTGTGATACTTTTTGCAAAATTTATCCTGGCTCAGGCAAAAGTTTGAACTAAGTTTCCAATAGCTGTTCGATTTAAGATATTGATGTTTGCATCATTTTAAAGAAATACAGCGATTTCACATTTGTGGCTACCTGCCCAATACATGCATTACCTTCAACTCACAATTACGACAGAAATGATGAATTATGGGATGTGTAATCCTATAGGACGATATATGGTAAATGGCAATATGGTAATCCTACAATACATTTATTTGTTTTATTTACAGAATTATTGTAACCCCCTACTAAGAGCATGGCAGCAATTTCAAACTAAAACAACAATTTCACGAATCTCATTCAGGCGAGAGCATAGGCGAGAAAGGAATACAACCAGGCGCCGCCATATTTTTTTATATGGCGGCGCCGACGGTTGTATCCAGTTACAATAATTGTTTTAATAAAATAAATAAATAAATATATTGTAAGATTGTCCTTCGGTGAATCTCACCAGATCTCATTCAGGCGAGACCCGGATGTTGGCGGTCGCCATGTTGGCGTTATTGACGTCGGCTAAGCGTATTGTATTGTTTCCAGTACAGTTGCGACCTCCTGGTTCATTGTGCAAAGGTTCAACCGTGGTTTAGTGTGAGGAACAATTTTTTCCCTAGACAGGGTGGCGTTCTGCCCGAAAAACCGGGACAATTCAGGGAATTTATCAAGTCAGGGAAAATTCAGGAAAAAATTCGAAAAACGTTTACCGGAATTCAAGGAATTTGAACATTTTCCGGAAAATCTTTTACCTATAACGAGTAGGTAATTCGAATTTGATTTTTTTTTTTTTTACTTCTGAAACCTTCACCGCTTTATTTCAGTTAAAACTTCATTTCCTTTTTGTTTCATTTCTAATAAAGCGAAAACTCCTTAGGCCTAAGTAATGTGGGACGTTACGTGTTAAGTGAATTTTTAGTTTTATTCAGATTGTGGCCTTTTGCCTGCTCATGGCCAACACCAGTTAGGGCAGCGCAATTTTTGATTTAGCAAAGAAATGCGATATAGTTATTAAGAAAAGTTAGTGAAATGGTATAGTATAGTTAGTGAAATGTGAAAAAAACATTTTTACTCCTGTATACTGCTCTTTCCTTCGACCAAAAAAAAATCGGGGAAAAGTGTGAGTATTGATCTGGAAAACCTTGGAAAAATCAGGGAATTTCATCATGAGCTTTTGAACGCGACCCTGCTAGAAAATGAAGTTATAAAAAAAATCACTGGAAAAAATAATTACCCCTTTACGCAAGCGCATCAGAGGACGTGCTAGTGCACTCTAGGGGCGATTTGCCGAATTGTTCGGGCCGGCCCGAACTACAACAAAACATGCCCGACCGGTATAGACAAAATGGCCGCCACGAGTGGCCCATTTCATTTCTTCGAGATCTGTTCGGGAATTGGCCAAGCAAATAGCATCAGTGAATTTTTTTTGTGTGGTGACTCCCGCCATCTACTGCCAAATAGCGGCGGCTGACAAAAACTTTACTAATTCACTAACTTAATCCCAGTAAATCACCCGTAAAATAGCTTACACGTATACAAATAAATAAATGTCCGTATAGCCTTTTGCCACAAAGTAATGAAATTTCACGATGGCACAACAGTTAATATAGCTACGTGTTCGTTTATCCAGAAAATGTTTCAAGGAAGAGTGGCAGCGTTGTTTTGTACTGAAGGTATCGCCCTATAGGTTGACAGAAAGCGACAAGAAGACAAATCCATCGCATCAGAGGCGTTTTTGACGGCCAGATTGTCCAACCCAGTAGCGTGTGCTATTTTTCATCCAAGGTCCAACCAGTACTGTAGTAGAGCCCTGTCCCTCCCTGCTAGTGGGTTTGTAGGCGGTTCTTCCATTGCAAACTCTCCTTACCCTAGCAACCCTCGCACAAAGGTAGCTTATCTGGACGGTGACGGAAAAAAAGGTCAGTGCCGGCTTTCTTACAAACTATCTTTATTCTTTGATGGACACGGTAACTGAGATATTTTGGTCTGACGTCAGACGTTGAACCGACAATCAGTGAATTGCTTTCTGCAAGATTCTTGGAATATAGCCTTCTTCCCCCCCTCCCCCCGAATCGTATATAGAAAATTAATAATTCGCCGGTATCCCCCTGGCCAAGAACCCCCCCAAAACTCCGCATAGTTTGGCGCTCGCCTATTAATAATGTCCAGGCTTTCTACGCAAATTTAAGGGTAAACCTCTCACTAATTGTATGACAAGTATTCAGTACTCATATAAGTGTTTTCTTTGACATAGAAAAAGTCCTCACGAATCCTACTGGTGGAACATGGTCATTCAAGCCGCCATCTTGGAAAAATGGCGTTCAAAATGGTTTTTTGCCCCTAAGTCTGTAACGGTTAACCGCATCAAAAAATGTACAGTTGCAAAGTTCATTAACATCAAATTCTCTACAAAAAAGGTCCTCTTTATTTTTTTGCTGTCTGTAACGGTTTGGCCGAAAATCGGAAAATTTAAATATTCAAGATGGCGGCTGGCTAAAAAATCATATTTCGACCATATCTTCGCTTATAGAACAGACAGGATAATCGTTTTGGTGTCTAATACTATGTTTTCAGGGTCAGGGAATACTAATAACCGATTATCTTGTTGATAAAATATTCACCCTCTTTTTTAGGGGCTGGTATCACAGTCAACGTTCGATTTCTCGCTCATTTTCAAATTTCAACAACTATTCTGCCGTTTCTAATTTAGGTGGAAGACCCCAATTAGATTCATTCGAAAGGTAGGAATGTCTTCTTTGCATCAAGAGTAAATAAATGGGTTTATCTTTGATAGGGACCGAGTTACGTCATTTTTACTAGGGGCTAGTATCACAGTCACTGTTCGATTTGTCAACTTCTAACTACTATTCCGACGTTTGTAATTTAGGTGGACGACTCCAGTTCGTTTCATTCGAAGGAGGACATTCCGATCTTTCGAGTGAACCTAATTGGATTCATCCACCTAGATTACAAACGTCGGAATAGCAGTTGAAAGTCGAAAAATCGAACGATGACTGTGATACCAGCCCCTAGTAAAAAGGGCGTAGCTCGGTCCCTATGAACGATAAACCCATTTATTTACCCTTAATGCAAAGAAGACATTCCAACCTTTCGAATGAATCTAATTGGGGTCTTCCACCTAAATTATGAACCGCATAATAGCAGTTGAAAGTTGAAAATGAGCGAAAAATCGAACGTTGACTGTGAGACCAGCCCCTCAATAAAGAATGTAACTCGGTCCCTAACAATGATAAACCCATTTATTTACTCTTGATGCAAAGAAGACATTCCCACCTTTCGAATGAATCTAATTGGGGTCTTCCACCTAAATTAGAAACGGCAGAATAGTAGTTGAAAGTTAAAAATGAGCGAAAATCGAACGTTGAATGTGATACCAGCCCCTAAAAAAAAAGAGCGTATATTTTATCAACAAGATAATCGGTTATTAGTATTCCCTGACCCTGAAAAACAACGTATTAGATGCCAAAATGATTATCCTGTCTGTTTTATAAGCGAAGATTGGTCGAAATATGATTTTTCAGCCAGCCGGGCCGCCATCTTGAATATTTTAATTTTCCGATTTTCGGCCAAACCGTTACAGACAGCAAAAAAAAATGAAGAGGACCTTTTTTTGTAGAGAATTTGATGCTCATTAACTTTGCAAATGTACATTTTTTGATACAGACTTAGGGGCAACAAACCATTTTTGAACGCCATTTTTCCAAGATGGCGGCTTGAATGACCATGTTCCACCGCTAGGATTCGTGAAGACTTTTTGTATGTCAAAGAGAACACTTATAGGAGTACTGAACAGTTGTTAGAATTTCTGTTTCAATTATACTGAGAGGTCATTTTGTATAATGCCTGTATTATAAAACTATCTGCCAAAGAAAGCACTCCCATAGCAAAAATTACCGAAGGTAAGCATTGAATAGCACTTCATATTCATGTAATTTTTATAATGACTAAGTAGCAAGTGTTCGCTAAATTACACGCTAGCCAGTCAGAGGCGTCAGTAGTATTTTAACACCCTATGGTGCCAAGTACTTCACCTGTCACGAACTGAATCGAAACTTCTGTAAAAAAAAAATAAACGCATGTACACTGCAGCTTTAAGAAACACAGTGTGGTCGGCCATCTTGATCGGAATGTTGAGTAGGTTTACAGAACAAACTTCAAGTTCCAATATCTCACGGTCCAGATAGCCCTTTCACACTCGTTCGACCAATTTTTTTTTTTTTTTTGGAATCTTCCCTCCTTTTCTGGACAAATTTTCTCGTTTTTTTTTAACTCTCTTTTTTTATTTTTAAATTTAAAGCATTCTATTCCTAACTCTGTACCGACGAACCCATCCAAATGGATGTACGGTCTTTAGAAGCCACGAATCCATTAGTCTAAATGCTTCTGGGTTGGGCTGAGGAGATGGTCTAATTGCCGCTCGGAAGCTGAGCGGTTTTGAGAGAAAGAGAGGAGAACGACTGCAGATGGGTATTGCACGACTACCCTACCGCCCCCCCCCCCTTCCCCCCAACCCCTCCCCAGTCTCTAATTGGCAGCATTTGGGCTAGGAACGTGAACCTTCAGATCACGTACTTTACCACCAAAACGTCTTCTAGATCACCCACTCCAAATCGTTTCTGGCCTCTCTGAGGGCTAAAGATTCGAGACGGCTAAGCTCCCTAGAATCATCAGGCGAAAAGAAGTCGTAGAGTAGGTGGGGGGGGGAGGGGGGTGATAGTGTGTGTGTGTGTGTGTTTGGAGAAGGTGGTGCTGGGGGGGGGACCAACAACGTGCTTGAACCGATCGAATTCCTGAATTGGATGCACCGTCGTTCAAACCAATCTATAGTAAACCCCCTCCCCCTAATCGATTTGTGCTTTGCGATCAGAGCGCTTTAAATTGCGGTCTCCATACCCTTGAGAGATTTTTTAACAGGTATTTGAGATGGTTTACAGATGACGTAATGACACAACTTTTCGGTGGGATTATGACATCCTGGTAAAGGTAAAGCTTGATTTTTGCAGTGCAATCTTTCACGGGCTAGGAGAGAGTTGCGAATCTCGCACCACGGTGGAGTGTCGTTACCGAGGCAAGGTCCATTGACGGGGCTATTTTTAAGGGAAAATTATGTGATATTTTCTTGTTTATTACGTAATATGCCTTTTTAAAACTCCAAATGGGGGCCGTCATGTATTACGTCACACTCTTGGGGTGGGTGGCTGGCTGTCTGATTTATTGTGCGAATTGTGACATAGGGGTGGGGGAGGGGTGTTTCCAAAATGTGACATCACAATCTTGCGTTACATTTTGGTGTTCACATCGTCTTAATTTTTTGGCGTATTATTTAAGAAAACAATAGTTCACATGCAATTCCATTTTTTACACACGGATAAACTTCAAGATTTAAACTAATGGTCTCTTAAGACATTTGAAAAAAATACAGTAAATTTTTGTATAAGCAAATGTAAAGTAAGTACTTTGAAATATTGCATGGGGGGGGGGTGATTGCAGAAGTGTGACGTAGTTATTAGTGGGTGTTTCAAATTGTGTGATGTTTGTGGCAAAGGGGTGGGTGGATATTTAAAATTGGCCAAAAAAAGCGTGGCGAAGTCCATGGACGGCCATAAAATGAACATTAAAAATCCCGTTGAACACCGCATTTCACACAATAAAAAGAAAGAATTTCAGATTTACAACGTATGGTATGAAATATTTCGGTGTGTGAAGGGAGTCAGAATTGATCAGACCCACGGACTGGGAGTAAAAAATCGATTCGAAGGTCATGAAGAATGAACGATTTTAATTTTCGACACTTGCTGCCAAACACAAGCACAAACGCAATGAGCATGATAGCTAACATTAGGGTATAAAAGGCTGAAAGAATTGTACTTACAAAATACAAGAACACTTATTAACCAAAACACATATAGTGGGAGATCCACACTACCCTGACAATTACAAAATAAAATAGACTTTGTCGGCCAGTAAGCTTACAGCTTTTAAGGGCCCACGCGGCAGATTTAAATGGAATGTTTTACCACCATCAGGAACAGTTGTTTTTTGCCGCAAGCGGGAGGAAACTGCCTCGCGCAACGGGCGGGGAACAACCGGAGAAAAACGCATACATATACACTTCCCTGCGCCAGGATTGAACCCGGTTCTGTACGAAGCCAGAGATATACAGCTGGGCCCAAGACACCTATCGAATCTGACGTCCCAGTACTCGCAGCCACCCGTGCACCCTAAAGTCACCAGATTGCACGTAAATAGACAATTTATTGATAATACAAAAATGTTTATTCGCTCCAGATAAAGAATAAAATAGGGTCCAGGGAGGACAATTAATAGCATGTCAAGGTCTTAAAATAAAAACTTTAAAAATCCTCCACTTATTTTATCCTTTTTCATATGCAGCGTGTGCTCGTCGATTTTAAGATTTACTTGTTACAGATTTTAATAAAAGGTTACGGATAGTTTTCTGGACGAAGCGTTAGGCGATCCCTCAGATCGTACTTGTTAAGAAGTTTCCGAATGATGTAAAGCGATGGGGCCGACACAACATCGTCGCTCAACGAATTCCATGCAGAGATCACTCTTAAAAAGCGAAGAATGGCCTTCTACAATTCAAGTTAAACTCTTGATTAATGATCCTAAGATGGTTTCCCCGGGTTCTGGAGTTAGTGCAAACGTCGAAAAAGGGAAGATCAACAGGTAGCAAACAATGTATATAGTGTCCGCGGCCTATCTTGAGTTCTTCGCAGAACGAACACAGATAATCGATTGTACGTTTTCAGTAGCAGAGTGCCTTGTTGATATCCAAGATGGTTACAAAAACAATGGCGGCCTTCGATTAAAGCCACTTCATCCAGGAAGACGTAGCCGCTCACAAAATACTTGCAGGACTCAAGAGATACACCGCGCGCACAATAATTTCAGGCGTCGACATTCTAAAGTGTCCAACTTTAAAATACTTAGGCGCTGGTAATACTGTTTCTTACCTAGCGCAGGTAAATATTTCGTAACTCTCCTCCGGACCGATTCGATCGTGTCAAATATCCTTCAACAGTCGTGGCAACCAGACCTGGCTAGCGCACTCCAGCAGTGGTCTCACGTCCTTACCTTCGAAACTTTCCTCACGTCCTAACCTTCAAAACCCAAAGCTTTGTTGTGTCAGAATTCCCCGAGACATAGCACCGCTGGACGAATGTAGCCAAACAATTTGCCAAAGAAACAATATAATATTACGTCATTGTATTTTGTGAGAGACCGTTCATTATTTATCAATGGGGGTGGGCTGGCTGATTGTCGTCATCAACATAATAAAAATTCATGACTACCCCTTTGGTGTTAGTGAATTTTTATAGCCCCTCCCCCCTCCCCCCAAAAAAAATTATATTAAAATTTGAATGGTCCTGAAATGAGTGTAGGAAAGGTCCTAGGCCTACTTTAATACGTTGTGGGATGTGTTGAGCTAAATAAATTTATTACATTAACATTCTGAAACTTGCTGTGCATTTCCTTTTTAGCAGTTTTTTTTCTGACCCCGCCCCCTTCCTGATATCACCTTCAAAAAATTTTTAGGCTTCCCCACTCTTCCGCTTCACATAAAACCTTTCATGACTCTCTCCCTCATTTTCGTCGCCCCCCCCCGCTGATAAATAATGAACGGTCCCTAAGTACAATTCTTTTAGACATATGTTAGCTCTCACACTCACTGTGTTTGTGCTTGTTTGACAGATGGCCAAGACACATAGCTGTATAGGCATTTATCGAAAATTGAAATCGTTTTATTCTTCATGACCTTCAAGTGAATTTTTCGTGCCAAGTCAGTGGGTCCAATTCAGATTTACCAATTTTAGTACCGTTTCTTGCCACGGGGTGTCGTTGTTAGAGCGTGTAACTGACTTAAATTATACTAGCCACATCGCTCGTTCCATTGGCGTCGTCTCGTTTCGCTCGAGGAGATATCCTCTCGGGATTCGTATACTAACAGACAAAATCTGGCACACGCCCAAAGACTTGGATAACGGAAAACGTCAGTCTTACATGAAATTCAGTTATTTATAGTTTATAAAAGCTGACTTATAGTAATAATAATAATAAAAATAATAATAATAATAATGTTTATTTCCCAAGAAAAAGAAAACGGAGACCAACAGGGCAGATGTAGCCACTAACACTGGTTCTGCAAAATTAAACAACACAAGATAATACAAGCAAAATAAGACCAACAAAATGATTAAGTACAAAGAAATGTAAGACAAAGTACTACTTAGGAACACTAAAGTACATACGAAAATGGAATGACACTCGCATAAACTAAACGCAGACTAGCAAATGTTACTAAAAAACAGTAGGTACAAAAAATAAATAGATAACACGCACTAAATCTTAAAATCGATTAAAAAACCCGCTAATGTTGCAGTCGGCAAGTCTTCTCCGGAATGAGTGCAATGACGGTGCCGAGACAACGGCCTCTGGAAGCGCATTCCAACAGTTGACCAGACGGAAGGAAAAGAAGTGGGACCGGCAGTTCAATTTTGCCGTACGGCCCAAAAGTTTAAAAGTGTGGCCTCAAGTGCGCGAAGAATAACAGACATCAAAAAGACCAGCAAGATTTCCCCCGTCCAACCAAATGCAACACTGAGTAAACAAGGCACATGTCACAAACAAGGCGTCGGTACTCAAGGGATTCAAAGTTTAGGATCTTTAGTCGGTTAGGATAGTCCAAGCTCTTAAGGCCAGGGATGACTTAGTAAAACTGCGCTGCACAGACTCGACCCAGTCGATATCAAGTAAAGAGGAGGGCGACCAAACAGGAGAGGCAAACTCTAGGATCGGCCTGACATAAACCTTAAAGGTCCAACGAAGCGTGGAGCGATCCCCAGACCGAAACGATCTACGGATTACACCTGCTCGGAGTCTTGCCTTCTTGACAATAAAATGACAATGTGAAGAAGACTTTAGGCTTTCAGAGAGCCAAACCCCAAGGTCTTTCACGCAGTCCATAACAGGAATGAGATCTCCATTTAGGAAATAATCATGGCGCAGGTTATGGTGCACAACATGAAGGACAGTAGATTGGACAGTAGATCTCCTTTGACCAAGCCTGCAATTCACCCCCTGCCCCCTAAAGGGAGTGAGCAGACTCCAGGTCTACCACCTGAGCCCGCAATTTAACATCATCAGCAAATTTATCCAATGGGGACGTCGGCAAAAGAAACCGTTAAATCGTTAAAAAAAAACTGTGAAGAGAAGGGGCCCCAAAACTGAACCCTGGGGGATTCCACTAAGGATATTAACAGCAGACGACAAAGAATTTCCAACCTGTACCTCTGTGTACGACCCAACAAGAAGTCAGTGAGCCACAATCAGAACCTCCCCCGAAAACCCAGGCAATGAAGCTTGGCCAAGAGTCGATAATGAGAAACAGACTCGAAAGCTTTTGCGAAGTCCACGAAAAGGAGATCAACAGGGACCCCCGCGTCAATAGAATCAGTAATATAATCCAAGACTAACAGCTGCTGAGCAGTTGTTGAACGACCGGGGAAGAAACCAAACTGGTCAGTAAAATTTGTATTTTAAACAAGTCATTGGTTGAGGGAAAGCTTTCTGGAGTCGTATTATCCCTGTCTTTAAAAAGGGTGAACCGTCTGATCCTGCCTATCGTACTAACCTGTGTCCTGTGTAAGATCCTTGAAAGACTAATCCGTCCTAGGATCTTAAATTTTTTGTCAGTGTCGGACAAAAAATTTAACATCCTGGGACGGATCAGTCTTTCAAGGATCTTACACAGGACACAGGTCAGTACGATAGGCCTGTAGTTGGCAGGATCAGACGGTTCACCCTTTTTAAAGACAGGGAAAATATGCGACTCCAGGAAGCTTTCCATCAACCAATAACTTGTTTAAAATCCAAAAAACAGGGACTTGAGTCCTTCTTCCCCACCCCGCTTACTAAACGTCAACTTGCAAGGTCACTTTCTGCCCTGCCCTCCCATCTAGCCACGGACATGGGCTCTTTCTTAACCTGTTTCAATATTACATAAGTTTTCTTGTTTCGCGCCCCCCCCCCCCAAAAAAAAAACATTTGATCAGAAAAGGCCCAAAAATATAAAATCTGAAAAAGGCATGAGTTATTTAAACTGCCATAGGTTGACACACCTTGCTAACCAACGCCATCTAATGATAAAAAATATTTTTTTATTATTTATATTATTTTTTTATTATTTTATTAATTGAAAATGGCGTCAACTTCATATGACCACAATCCCACTAAATGTTCGCACCTTCGTTAAAAACCGTTCTTTCATGCAGAGGGTGCGTCACACTATACCAGGGATGAATGCTTTCACCCAACAAAAACCTGCTCTGTGTGTCAAAATAGAGCTCTCGTTTCATGGTGGCGGTCGTATACGAAACTGGTGCCCCTTTTGATTATACTCATACGTATTAAAAAAAAAAAACACACCTCACGAAATTTAACTTTCAAATTGGAAGCCTTAATACTACGTCTGAACAGAACTGAGACATCAACATTGCTGTAGGTCCACGACAGCACTGCGCCGGAGCAATGAAGTAAGATAAATCGAGTAGGCTTAATGTGATGTTTCTAATAATATTCTGACACTTACGAACCCTTTGGGAACCAGTACTAACGCTTTGAAGGTCCTATGCTATAGGTCGGAGATGGGATTCGATCTCGTCACTTGTTGGCTTGGAGGTTAGGACTCTGTCCACTCGGCTGCAGTTTGCTCGTATGCTCGGATCCCCAGAGAACATCTAAAAAATCCGTCACTTTTAGTCACTGGACTTTATTTTCATTCTCGTGTCACGTGGGCTTACTAATGAAGGGGATTAAGCAGGGACCTACGACCGTTCTATCAGGTCGGTCCACTCAGTATTAAGCATAAGTGCGATAAACAGTGCGAGATTTTTCACCAAATCTCAAACTCGTCTGACGTCACTGCTCCCATTTCGCGCCATTTTACCGATTCGGCCATCTCATTGGTTGTTGATTTTCCTGATGAATCGACACAAACTTGGACTAAAAAACGAATGAATACTCATCATCAAAACGTGAATGAAAACGAATGAATACTCATCAGACTGCTTCCAATTATTTTAATTGTTTTAAAATGCATTAAGCTACCAGTCCAATCGACAATGCAACTGAAAATCGCAACGTTTGTTATCAGCCAGAGAGAGTGTCACAAGCCATCACCTTAAAAGCACGCCATTGTTTTGGTTTCGAAGTAATGACGTCACGAACTCTCATCTTGGGTAATCTCGTAAATATTTGTCGTTTTGTTTTAATAATGTGTATTTTAACGTTCAGTAAAGATCGTGAGATCTGATATTTCATAATAATTATTATTCATTACCATAATTTTGTTAAAAACTGCTGCTAGTGGAAGCAAACCTTTTTGTTTGCTTCGGAAACCCAAGCGTCGTCTGCTTCGAGGGTTGGTTTGGGAACAAAGACACCACCAACTGAATCTCGCTCGTGAATACTTTACCACGGGAAATAGATGTGTAATAGCTTAGAGCCTTAGACACGTGTAACTGAATGAACCGACCCGACAGAATGGTCGAAGATCCCCGTGGTTAAGTAAGTCGTTTTATTACTCCATTTATTTCATTCTTCGCACGCCATCTTTAACTGCTCTAGCTGTAAGTGTCAACAAACATGACTTGTGAAAGCTGTTACATAATTAGCTGTAAAACCGCGAGTGCTTCTATAAATCGATAATTTTCGTGCTTTAGCATGAAACTTCATTCCAGACCGAATGTCGGGAGAAATTTGATGCCAAACCGCACAAATTATAGATTTCGCAAAAAGCACGAGTGGAATTTGGATTGAGATTAGTTGTCTTCATTCCGCAAAACGATTCTTCTAAGTCATTTCGATTTACGGTTTCGATTTCGATTCACGAAGTAATTTCGATTCACTATGTTTGCTAATTCGACGTTTACGATGTTTTCCTCTGTATGGCGTAGCGATACTAGCCCCCATCACATTTTGTCATTTCGTTTGTTTCAGCGTTGGTATTTCATTTTAAGTAGGCCTAAACCTCATTTTTATGCCGCTCATAAACGAAGTTAAAACGTAAACCTCCGAATCCTGACGAGAAGCAGCTTCCATGTTTCCGAAAAATTCCAACGGACACGAAGGTGACGTCATTGACCTTATAAAGTCAAACGAGAATGGAAGCAAACCGCTTCCTCTAAGTAAGATCTAGTGTATAAATCTGTGGTTTCTTTGTCAGTGACCATTCATCGAGTAAAGCTTTGATTTACATAATTACTGACAAGGGTTCTCCCCCCTCCCCCCTTTGTCCTTTACTTTGCCTTGGTTTTTTTTCCCCTTAATAGTAGACAGAATCATGAAGAAAATCCATTTAAAAACAAAAACAAAAACCCGAAAACAATGGGTTTTCAAAAGCCTTCCGAGAGTGCCTGTAACACTGATTAAGCAAAGTATGGCCCTTCAACAACAACAACAAAAAAAAACCCTTCCAGAAAAAAAGCTCTTAAAAAAATCATGGTGCTCAAATTTGCGGTAAGGAAACAAAAATTTTGCGACAGCAAGCTTGTTGATAATCGGCTATAAAAACCCAAGTGCTTGTACGAAATCGAAATTTGTGTGTTTTACTCACACAAATTTGTTGGAAAGGAGTTGAGTGTGCTAAAACATAAAAATTATACATTTCATAGAAGCACGAGTGGGATTCGGTTTTGTTTTCTTTCCGCAAAACGATTCTTCGAAGTTATTTCGTTTTTTTTTTTTGGCTTCGGATTTCGATTTACGATTTCGATTTACGATGTCGGTTTTCGATTTTCGAAATAATTTTGATTTACGATATTTAGTTTTATGATGTTTACGATGTTTTTCTCTATTGGCGTAGCGATACTAGGCCCCCCCCCCCATCACATTTCGTCAATAACCCGTAATTTCGTTTGCTTCGGCGCAGGTGTTTCGTATTAGACCTAAACAAAATTTTAATGCCGCTGACACACCACATTAAAATAACGTACGTACCCCGACCGAAAAGCATCTTCGTACTTCCGTACAAGTCCGACGAGTCAAGAAAGTGACTTCGTGTTTCCGTAAACTTTCGATAATTATCGAAGATGACGTCATTTCCGCAATATGGGCATACAATGAGATTGAAAGCGAATATGCGTCCTCTAAGTGAGATATAGTATGTACATCTGTGGTTTGTTTGTCGGCGACCATTCAGAAACGTATAAAGCTTCTATCTGTATAGTTACTGGAGCAGAAAGCTCTGCTGTGGTCTTTTCACCGTGGTCTTTCGGTTCGGCATGATGCCCGTTTAACGGACAGAAAACAAAAAATTCTCGTTCTAATACCCCCTCGTGCTGTGCTAAACTGGTGATAACCCACACACGAAAAGAAACGTGGGTTTTATACGTTCTAATTCATCCTCTTCATTTCTCCCCATTTCCCCTTCCCCCTTCCCCTCCTGGTTGTCTGCAGGTATTATTTGGACGGTATGACGCTTTCACGTTGTTAATCCAATCTTTAAACAGACACAAAATTCTGGCCAAGCTCAAATTAGACTAATCAAGTTTCACTTAACGCGCCAGCTTATTACGTTTTACGTTCATGTAACGAGACTCTTATTTTTCCAGCGATTACGCGTAGCGCATTTGCAACGCTCCCATTAATAGTCATAAGCGAGGCAGTTTTGGAACGCGTAACGCTCCCGTAACGTTGCATATTCTCATCTTTCCCACTCGTTGCGTACGAATTCACGAAACTATTACCCCATGAAGTCCACCAGGACTATTCTTTCAGATTTGCGAATGGCCACGCGGCCCCATTCCGTGCTTACTAGCTAGCGTACCACGCTCACAGTATGGACCATTCACTGTGCACTTAACAGTGCTAAACAAGGGGCTACAGCGACTATCTGGTCGCATTGGTCCTCCACTTCCAATGTTGAGGCGCACACCTCTATCATGCACTACAACAGCTATCTCTATTATATAATCTAAAAACAGTAACCATCAGAATTGCCCGTTACAAATGTGTTGGCTTTTAAGCTTATTTTACGTTTTCGGCATAATTGTCAGCGTTTAGGCCTAATTTACAACTTTAATTTCGTAAGTAGCAACTAACGGAGGTTTGGATTGCATACAGTAAGCCTATTCATGATTTTGCAACACGGTATGCCTCCGCGAACACAGTTACAGTGTTACAACGTAATGCACAACGTAACGTATATAGATCAGTGGTAGTAGGGAAGGGACAGGAGAAACGCTGCAGGCAGCGACTCGTAGCAATTATTGACGTTGCCATGGTAACATGATTATAGATCTAATTTTCATTTTTTAGGCGTAATTTTTTTTACGGCAGTTTTAGTTTCGTAAGTAGCAAATAGGCCTAACGGAGAATTTGGTTCGATCGTAAGCCTATTCATTCATGCAACAATGCGACAAGACTCTTTTAAACGAAGCTAAAGTGTTTTTGTTTTTACGGCTGCGTTAACACAAATCTTTAGGATTTCAATTCGACGATGAAATGTTATTATTTAATTTAGTTACGTCGAAGAAGTCTATTAGCTATAAGGAGGCAACGATGTTTTAATTTGCCATGTTATTTAACTAACTTTAGACACTGAATCGAACGTTGTAAACAGTGGTCGTCAATTTCTGGTACCGTTGTGAAGTTGAAAAAAGCGACGGACGGAGAAAGTCGTTGCAATAGTCTTCTCAGCCGGTACGGCTGTACAGAAGACTAAAAAAAACGGGAAAAAAAAACAACCAAATTCTACCTAGGTTTCCTTCAAAAATGTATCTGTGTTACTCGAGTTACGGGGATCACATGGTTGCTTGTACTAACCATGTGATTCGTGCGATATTTTGAATTGGCCTTTATCTAAGATGGTTGCCCGCAGCGCTCAAAATTATGCAAAGAGAAATTGTCGAATTAACGTCCTTTTCAATTGCTAAGGTTGGAGCTGTGAGGGACAACTTTGCTAGGAAATACCTAGGCTCTTTTACATGCTGTAATCGACATGAACACGGGAGCATTTCGGGTTCCTTCTCTACCCGAATGCACCTGGGTGAGCACAGGCCACGATTGGCCCAAAAAGGGTAGGGCAGGGGCGCAGTCGGCTTGCTTTTTTTCGTTTTTAAATGAGGTAGCGTGCGTTTCCATAGCAACAGCACAGCGGCGTCAGGAAACAACATGGCGTACGTTCAGTGCTGCGAGTATAAGATGTACTCGCTGTACTGAAAGTCTGCCTTGTTGTTTCCGGTCGCAGCTGCGCTGTTGCTATGGAAACGGACGGTAGTTCATTTTCAAACATGGCGGACGTTCAGTGTATATCGATTGCGTCTTATAGTAGAATCTATGTGCTATAAATTACGGACTTACAAGCTTAAACCAGCTGAAACTAATAAATGTAAACAAGAGCACAATAGCTGTGCGTATAGAGCAGTGACACGACGTAGTATTATTGTATATAACTCTATGCTGGAGCCTTAATGGGTTAGCTGCAAGGGGCACTCCAGAGAGAAACAGAAGTGCGTCATACTGAAGCCGATGCTGTGAAGAGTGATTTCTTAGACCTAAAACGCGCGATTTTTGTTGTTGGAAAAAACAACGTTATTTTAAGCCTAAGAAATCCGCTCTTCCGTTGTTTTTCCCCTCCATTTTTATGTAGTGCACCTTGTAGTTATGCCCTCCAAAACCCATACTGGTGCCAATTATATGGCGGCAAATGTCACTGCTCTATTGAACTTAACTGAAAGGCGCCTTTTCACCTTTTCAACTCCACCGTAGAATCTTCGAGCAATATAAAGAAAATAGCGGTAAATTAAAAATGGAACAGCACTATTCGCAGCAGCGCTGTGCTTTTCGTAAATAAAACGAGATCACGTGACCCACATCAGCCTACTGGGTGACGGAGAATCTGGAACGTGGATGCTGCGTTTAGAATATGGGCAACGCTATGGTGAACAGGTGCGTATAAAAGGATGCGCCCTCGCACTATTTTCGAGATCCTGCACGAAATTGCTTTTTCGACATTTGCGTAGGTTGTAGTGAGTGGAGCAAAACCGTTTTGTCACGAGGGGAAAATGGGCTAATTAACTGAACAAAAAAACGGTTGGTTTTGTATTAACTGACTTGATGCATGGAAAAATCAAACCATAGATTTGGTTTTAAAACGGTGTCAAACATTCGTGTTTCTGAAGAATGCACGGAAGGAAGGAAGGCAGGAAGGAAGAAATATTGAATGGAAAGATGGAAGGAAGGATAAAAAAGTAAGGAAGGATGGATGAAAGGAAGGAACGAATTAAGAATGGATGGAAGAATGGAAAAGAGGAAGAAAGGATGTGAGAATGAAGGATGAATCGATGGATGGAAGGAAGGATGGAAGAAAGGAAGGAAGGAAGGATGTGAGAATGGAAGGGTGAATGGAAGGATGAAAAAAAGGAAGGAAGGATGGATGGATGGAAGGATGGATGGATGGAAGGAAGGATGGAAGGAAAGATGGAAGGAAGTAAGAAAGGAAGGAAGGAAAGATGGATAAATGGATGGAACGATAGAAGGAAGGATGGATGGATCGAAGGAACGATGGAAGGAAGGAAGGATAGATGGATGGAAGGAGGGATGGGTGGAAGGTAGGAAGGAAGGATGGAAAAAAGAATGGATGGACCTGAATGTGTATCAGCTGACTCGATACATGGAAAAAACAGACCCATAGACCTGTTTTTGAAAGGGCGTCATTTTCTTGGATTCTGAAGCACGGCAGTGCGTGGATTGAGCGAGCAAAGCGAGCGGTTTCCACGTAAACTAAAACTTTTCAATGTGTGTCTCGCTTTGCTCTCGCAATATTTCATCTCTCACCTTCGTAGGAAATTACATCTGACGTTCTGCAGATGTTTCTCCAAGTGAGGGATCATCAGAAAGTGAAATGATAAAGACGCCCATGGAAAGATCAGTACTGAGCAGGACTTAAAGAACAATATTCTTAAAATAAGAAAAACAAGAAACCCATATAAGTGTATACTGTAATTACTGTATACTAACACAAATTACAAGTGTGTGTGGTTCTTGGTGGTTACATTGATTCAGTCACGTTTCTGAGGATATGTTTGAGCTGATTGAGTGAGCGAACCGAACGAAAATCAGCGTTTGTCATCAGAAACAGCGCTTTTCTGATAAATTGCTTGATCTTTTTGCTTGACTCCTTGGACATAAAAAAATAATATTGACCTCTTAATAACCGATATCGCATTCTACACTCTTATAATTTGCTTAATCGTTTTTTATGTGGAAGGTCTGTTTGTATCGTAAGTGATCCAGCAAGAAAGCTCCTCGAGCGCAGTGAGATGACGCGGAATGAGCAAGCGAAGCGAGCGACTCCGCTAGTTCTACATCATTAAGGACGTATGATCTGCGTGTGTGTTTGTTTGTGTGTTTGTACCTCTACTCCTCTGGAACCAAAGCACCTACAAAGATGGGAGTAGGACCAAACGTAAGATAATTAAATTGCGCAAAGTATAGGCTTATTTTCATCGCTGTAACTTGATATTATGACCCTCAAATAAGCGAAAAACCCTTGAAAAATAACGTCAAAAGTTTTTTTTTTAAACCCTCATGATGTTTGTTCATGACGTCATAGTTTGTTCATGCTAACCTCCTCGAGCGAACAGAGATGATCTGGAAAAGGATGCACGGAAAAAATAACCTAAACGGACGGCGTATTTTGCAACACACCACATATATATCTTAAAATTGGTTTTGTATTAACTGACTTGATGCATGGAGAATCAAAACAATAGATTTGGTCTTAAAACGGTGTCAAACATTCGTGTGTCTGAAGCACGGAGGTGCGTGGATTGATCGAGCAAAGAGAGCGACTTCCACGTAAGCTAAACCTTTTCAATGTGTGTTTCGCTTTGCTCTATCAATCTTTCATCTCTCACCTTCGTAGGGGGTTACTTCTGGAGGAGAAGCCCTACAAACGTGCAAACAAACAAATCGCGTGTTGGAGTGTAGGGAAATATAGATATGCTGAGGAATATGACGAACGAACTGTGAGCAACATATGCAATTAGTTTGCGTCGAAATAATCAGTACATCGAAATAAACAGCACAATAATCAGTACATAGAAATTACATGAATCATGGATCGTCTTGAAGCTATTAGTTACGCACTGTCATGATCTGGAGAAGGAGGCACGCAAAAATTAAGCTAAACGGACGACGTATAGTGCAACGTAACACGTATAGAAATTAAAATTAGTTTTGTATCAACTGGCTTGATGCATGGAAACCTGGTCTTAAAAGGGTGCCAAACTTTCGTGTTTCTGAAGCACGGTGGTGCGTGGATTAATCGAGCAGAGCAAGCGATATCCACTTAAAGTAAACTTTTTCAATGTGTGTTTCGCTTTGCTCTCTCTCTCTCTCTCAATCTTTCATCTCTCATCTTCATAGGGAATTACTTCTGGAGGAGAAGACGTACAAATGTGCAAACAAACAAATCGTATGTTTTGAATGATAGATGAAATGCAGGCGCGCTTAGGGATGTGATGGACGAACTGTGAGCAATAATTACAAATAGTTTGCGTCGAAATAATCAGCACATGATTTTGTGATGCTCTTGGGATCAAAGAAATTACTGGAAGTATGGATCGACGCGCGCACGCAGCTCTAGGATGGCCAGACTATTGGAATGTTTTGTGGTTATTTGTTTATGCAGTGAAGCCTTACGAAAAAACGCGTACTGCACTCTGACCATAAGCTTGATCGTTTTAGACGTGGAATGTCTGCCGGCATCACAAGAGTTGCAGCATGAAAGCTCCTCGAGCGCAGCGAGACGACACGGAATGAGCGAGCGAAGCGACCGACTCCGCTAGTTACTTATTAATACTAATTATTACTAGCTAATTCCACTCAGATAAAATAATTTATGCGACTGATATTCCTAAAATTTGACATTCAGTTCACGTTTAACTCCAATAGAGCAGCGTCAAGTTACGTCATATTGCCTACGAGATACCATCTGGAGGGCATAACTACAAGGTGCACTAGATTAAAATGTATGGGAAAACAACGGCATTTCTAGTCAAGACAGTGTTTTGAGAGCGGCTTTCTTAGGCTTAAAAAAACGTTCTTCAACAACAAAATCGCGCGTTATAGGAATACAGTCTAATAGGAATGGCTTCAGTAAGGCGACCTCCTTTTTTCCATCCAAATGCCCCTTGTAGCTAACCCACTTTCTGGCTCCACCATAGAGTTATACACAATAATACTACGTTATGTCACTGCTCTATAACATTTTAGGGACATGACGTAGTATTATTGTGTATAACTCTATGGCGGAGCCTTAATGGGTTAGGTGCAAGGGGCACTGCAGAGAGAAACAGAAGGGCGTCATACTGAAGCTGATGCTGTGAAGAGTGATTTCTTAGACCTAAAACGCGCGATTTTTGTTGCTGGAGAAAACAACGTTTTTTTAAGCCTAAGAAATCAACTCTTCCGTTGTTTTTCCCTCCATTTTTATGTAGTGCACCTTGTAGTTAAGCCCTCCAAAACCCATACTGGTGCCAATATGGTGGCAAATGTCACTGCTCTATAGGTGCCTTTTATGGTTTGACATTTGGGGAGGCTTTAAATCCGAAGATTGTCATCATTTGAAATGCTATTTTCGTGAACGTTGTGAACACGCCATTTGTTATCAAAGTAAGGTTCTCACAATCAATACTTAACACTAAAGAAAATCCTAAAACAACCAAAAGGGTTGATATCATAACAACATCATCATTAGGATAAAGGGAACCATCAAGTTTTCGCCATTAAAAGTTGTGATATCAGAGCCAAATTGACTGCCGCCGAGTTTTCTGTCCCATCTCTGATCACTGAATCTTAACTGACACCTCGGTGATTGTCACTTAAGCTTGAGTAATCACTGTATGAACCACGAACTTGGTGGCAGCCATTTTTGCTCTGATATCACAACTTTCTGTGGCTAAAACTTGAAGGGTTTCTGTATGAGAGTGATGGAAAATGGGTCTTGATGATCCCGAAATCCATTGCTATTAACAAAAGCCTTTTTCAAAAACCTGAATCGTTTCCTTTTGTTTTTCCCTAATAAACCCGTATTACTACCAAGAATAGCATCCTTTTAACAAGCTGTTTTCCCTTTGCCTTTCGTCAGCCAAATGTTTTGGTTTAATCAAGAGCGCTAGGAGTCTGAACGAAGCAAAAGCCAACTCCCACAAAAAAACCGTAGGACTGCCGGGTCCCTGAGGCAAGAAATTAAAGTAGGTGGATCGCCACGCGCTGACCACGCAACGCCAACTGACCATAGCAGCAAATGAGCCAAAACAAACCTCCAGGCTGTTGGCCGAACAAGAACTCAATACTTTTGGCCAAGTTGCAGACGCAGCAACTACCAAAACGTAGGTGGCGCCCGTGTTTGCAGGAATCCGAATACTGCTGTCTCCAACATTCTGTTGGTCGTTTCAGACTTTGGGAGAAATGCGGTTTGATGCAAAACACCAAAGAGGAACTTCTCGTAGGCTTTCTTCTGTTGGTGATGATGAGTTATCTACATGAAGCTTTCTAATTCTGATGTAGAATGCATAAAAACAATGCTACTGCACCCTGCTACACGTCGGAAATTTCGAGTTTTATTCATGTCAACGTTTGGTCGTTGTTGCATTTTTGTCATTTTTCTTTTTTAATTTTTTTTTAAATTCGTGTAGTTGTATATCAGTTTTTTTTTAGTGATTCCGAACATGTAATCTTTCTCGTCTTTTTTTTTATATTCAAACAGCGAAAATCATAATTTACAACGATCTGTGTTTATTATTTTTTTTTATTAACAGTATAAAATATTGCAGCGTGAGAAAACCTCGTGAGCAAGGCCGTAGCTAGCGAGGGACGGGGGGGGGGGGGGGGGGGAGACCGTGAGGTGAGAAGTGCCCTCCACCCTCAAGAAAGACTGAAAAAGCTTACCCAAGTGGAATTTCCTATTTTAAAAATAAACTTTTTTTTGTAGTTTTCATTTTAGTTAAGTGTTTTGGACGCTGTTTTGGACACTTCTTTTGTCGTGGAGTTGGTGGGGGGGGGGGTGTAATTGTGCCTCGGTTTGCCTCCCCCCTCCAGAAAAAAATCCTAGCTACGGCTCTGCTCGTGAGCTGTGCCAATACAAGGGAAAAAACAGATAAAATGCGCGTGAAAAAAAATGTAAACTACGAAAAGAAACAAATTAAAAAGAGAAAAAATACCTATCAACCATGGCAAAAAATAATAACACAGTGAACATAGCACAATCCATGAATGAAAAGTGAAAAAAGAAAAATTTGGCAGAGCTAACATGCAGTCAATGGCAATCAACAGTAATAAAACAAGTGGGAGCTGCGACTACCTAGTCACAACTGATCTTCTATACACGTCCGCTACTTTCAGGCCACTTCATACTTTCGGTTTTTTAAATTTATTGAAACTACTTTATGGATGCTGAATCTAATGGTGAAAACCGTTTGTCTCTACTGGTACCGTTCCATACACGATGGGCTCATTTGTCGGCTACTTCCGGCCACTTTCAGCCCACTTCCGCTTCATACTTCGTTTTTTAAACTTCATTTTAAATAATTTTTGGGCGCTGAATCTAATGGTGAAAACCGTTTGTCTATATTCTGTACCGTTCCATAGATGATGGGCTCATTTGTCGACTACTTCCGGCCACTTTCAGCCCACTTCCGCTTCATACTTCGTTTTTTAAAGTTCATTTTAAATAATTTTTGGGCGCTGAATCTAATGGTGAATACCGTTTGTCTGTATTCCGTACCGTTCCATAGATGAAGGGGTCATGTCGGCCACTTCCGGCCACTTTCGGTTCACTTCCGCTTCATATTTCCGGTTTTTTTTTTATTCCTTTTAACTAATTTTTGGACGTCTAATCTGATGGTGAAAACCCTTTGTCTCTTTCCGGTACCGTTCCGGAGATGAAAAAGGCAACGGACGGATGGACAAAGTAGTTGATATAGGGCAGTGACACAACGTTGCATTATTGTATATAAATCTATGCTGGAGCCAGTAACTGGGATAGCTGCAAGGGTCACTGGAGGGGAAAAAGAAGGGCGTCTTACTGAAAACAAGGCTGTTAAGAGTGGATTTTTTAGGCCTATAACGCGCGATTTTTGTCGATTTGTTGGCAGTTGCTGACATTTTTAAGCAAGTGGAATCTTTTCTTTTCCGATTACAATCTAGCAGCATAAGGGATTAGAGAAACAACGTTTTTTTAAGCCTATGAAATCCGATCTCAAAGCACTGACTTGACTAGAAGTGCCGTTGTTTAACCCTCCATTTTAATCTAGTGCCCCTTGCAGCTATCTCTCTTGTAGCCAATATGACGTCACATGACGCTGCTCCATAGTTTTCCCAACTTTTCCTAGCTGTAGACTAAAACACCACAATTCCTTCCAATGGTCACTGTGGGGCAACCATGCAGAGCTTCAATATTTATTTTAAAAAATGTTTCATTACAAGAGATGACACGTCAACTGAGTGGTAGGCAGTTAAAAACAGTCTAGCACAAATAAATTTCAAACATTATTTTCCAAAATGAATTTTAACAGTTTTGGGAACCAGTAGTCAAAATTTTTGCATCGGAAATGTTATCTGGTGTCATTTACGAAATTACATTTTCACGTAGATATAAAGCAAAATTTAAAGCAAAATTTTATTGTATATAGGTAGAGTTTTCCATTATTTAATGACCTGAATGCTCAGTTGGGCTAGCATAGTGACATAAGACGAATCAACTTCTCTTGCAAAACACACACGCATACATATTTTGCTCAAGGAAGCGGTATTTTCCAACCTGTGTATTTTTACAGTTTTGCAAATTTCCTGTGACAAGGGGCATATTGTCGGCAAAGTATTCAATTGGGATTGGGGTAAGGCTAAAATTTCGGACAGGATTGCTAAATTTATCAAGCAATGAAAAATACAGCTATGAAGCCAAAGTCAAGTTAAACACTAATTTAATAGGAAACAGGCTTTGGGCCTATTGTAGGTGGAGCGAACAGACCTTTATTTCAAATTTATATTTGGTGTTTATTTTAATGACTGTACCATATGTGTTAATGCTTCTTAAAACTCTAGGAGAAATGCGCATTCGGCTAAGTTTGGGCTATTTGCCTTTTGGTGTGACGCACTGTTGTTATTTGCAGGCCTTTGTCTTATTTTAGCTTTATTTTCAAATTGGCCAAAACTATCTTATTTATAGTTTATTAATAGTATATTAATAGGCTTTCGTTTGCTCCATCATTTAGTGTCTGTTTAGCTTCTTTCCACATCTGACATTGAATTAATACAGATGCAAACCTATTTACGTTGCCGTTTGGATTTATATGTCAGACTGCCTGAGCACGGAATCGAACCCACGACCTTTGGAACCAGAGACAGAGATCTCTTCCAAAGGTCGTGGGTTCGATTACCCCCTAAGTCAGTCTGTCATATAAGTCCAAAAGGCAACGTAAATAGGTTTGCTTCTGTATTAATTTGACTCGAGCCTTCGGCTTTCAGTCCTGTGTTCCGACACTAAAGATGTGAGCCATCGCCGCTACCATCGCCGCCGATAAAAATAAAACGGCACGTTTGTGACGGCTGGTTGGGCTGCCGCCGCTAATAATTCTGACATTGTTTACAACAATAATTACTGTCACGCAAAGTGCCTTCCCTAGACTACAAAATGTTAATAATAAAGCATTTAACTGTAGGCCAAACAATCATCTGAGCGATAGTTTTTAAGTATAATTAAAAAATTCAGCAGGTTGGCAATGCTGCCGCTGTTCTTACAGTAGTCTTGACAACGCCACCAACGAAAATATTGATGCGCACACCTCTATCACGCACGGAGACAGCAATTTTAAAACCACATTATAATCCATCAGTAACGATCACAATATTGTAGGTTGAAAAGTGTTAGCTCTTAGACCTACTTTAGCCTTTAGGCCTAATTTGTAGCTTTTAGGCCTAATATTTAGTCGTCATTTTCATTTCGTAAGCAGCAGCTGTGTTTGAGATTAAGCCTATTCATTAATGCACCACGGTTCGAGTCCACACGTTGCCGTGGCAATGAGGGATATTTTAAAAACTATTAGATGCAGACATTATTGTTGTTTCGTGCTGTGTTTAAATACATCGTCCGATGTATGGTTCGTTTTATATGTATAGCTTCGCCGTGATACGACGATTTCGGTTTCATATTCGGGATTCCCATCGCCTATATAAATACCAGTTTCGTTGCCATGCTGAAGGTAATCCCTCCAAGCATTCGTTTTTTCAAATGATGCTAAGGTGCATCGTACCGGAATCCTTTTGTTTTTTATGTTTGCGTTTCTTCCTGTAGTGGTTGAATGCAAGGGCCAAATGTTATTATTTCATTGAATTACGTCGAAAAAGGTTATCAGCTAGAAAGAAGAAACAAAAATTTAATTTTCCGTGTTTTTTTAAGTTCACTTGACTACCACCAGCAAGCTGTATGCGTCGTCGGAATTCCTTAACTATTCACGATTCCAAATTTGCAATGGTGAGTGTTAGAAATAAATTCGAAAATTAGTTATTTCTCCCATAATAATTGTTCGATTTACGTCAAATTTTGGCTCAGCAATACTGTTTGGGGTATTAAGCGTTGTACCAAATTTCATTCCAATCCGATCTTTCGTTTGGGCTCCACCTAGACTAAAAATGTGCAACCAAGGGACCAACCAACCAGCTAACCAACATTTTGCAATTTGGTGTCAGTTATAGGCTATGCTTCGCTAGCTTCGCTCGCTCGCTCCGCCAAAAATCCATAAAACGTAATTTTTTTTGTTAAATAGCTGAGCAAAAACCCCACCCGGCAAGAGTTAGGGCACGTTTACGCAACGACTTGCCTTTGCATTCCTGCAGCTAGAAGCTACAAATTATTTGAATTCCAACATGGCGGCGGTTTTGGCTCTGCCCGTTCGCAACGAAACGAGTCGGCGATTGAGTTTAAAAGCTATTGGGAAAACTGTTTCCGCAGAAGGCATTCTTTATCATACTGTCACGTCACGAATTATAAGACTGCAAGCATTTGCTGAAGCCATGCCGGATTTAGCTGATCCAGGAAGCGTTGCTACTATGGCAACGACACCTTTGCCATCGCGAAATTTCAGCTGCCAGAATGGAAAGGCGAGCCACTGTGATAAACGTGGCCTTTGTTTTCCTACGGGCAGTTTTAAGCTGCCTTAGGTACGGGTTATTTTTAATTTTGAGTCTTGCGCTTTCAGTTTTTACGTCTTTACGAATTCTGAAGTGTTTAAGTTGACTTTGGCTTTTTAGAGCCGTATCTTTTATGGCTTGAAAACGAAGTGGAGATGACTTAGAAACGTCGCACATTGTGTATTTTTAAACGACTCGCCTTCGCCTTCTCGCGGCTAGACGCTAGAAATCATCTGAAATTCCAACATGGCGGCGGTTTTTAGTCTGCCGACTCGCAACGAAAACAGTTCAGAAGCCACTGGGAAAATCGTTTCGTCAGGAGGAATTCTTTATATTATTGGCACGGATTATAAGACTTAAAGCATTTACTCAAACGATATCTGGTTGAGCTGATCCAGGTAGCGTCGTTACTATGGCAACAACACACCTTCCATCGCGAGTAAATTCTAGCTGCAAGTCGAGTCGTTGCATAAACGCCCCCTTACACCTTAGTGCTTATACTATTTCAACACGTTGTTTGCAGGGTAACACCAGATATCTGACGCCGTTAGTGTCAAATCCTACAGCATAAAGTCAGAATTGCTAAAGGATAATCATAATCCTTAATAAAGCTTCGACTTCACAGTTACAGATAATGGCGTGTGTTTTTTTTTACACGTTCTTATTTACCATAACTCAAGGTCAAGTGTACAAGGCTTTCCCTCGTAGGCAATCCTCAATGGAATTTGGTTACGCGTCAGCAAATAATCCGTCCGCCATTTTTATTAGGGAGCGTGTTCTAAAAACCGGGTCGGCAAGACCACAGAAAAAACGGAAGTTAAAGCCATAATTCACGCACGCAATGCAAACGGAACACTTTCTCCTTTTCCCAAGGTCAGGCCACAGCCTACATGATGATGAAAGAAAAAGTGGACTGTTTGTTTTTTTTTTGTTGTTGTTTGTTTTTCCTTTTCCTTTCATTGTATAGTTGGACAGAAACATCGACAGAAAGGTTAAGCTGGGATAAAACCATACGTGCCTGAAGACAG
>JAHWFP010109727.1:42244-70593 GCA_023313725.1 Lithobius niger | reverse complement strand
TCTCTTCTGTGCCAGATATCGCCAATTGTCTTGCGTCTGCATTTGCGCGGGTCTCGAGTGATGACCATTATGATCCTGGTTTCCTCGGGATTAAGCGTAGAGAAGAGGCTCGCTTTCTTGACTTTCGCTCCGATGGGCTAGAGGAGTACAATTTACCATTTACCTGGCAGGAATTTGTTTCAGCTTTGTCCAAGTCGCATGACTCCGCCCCGGGGCCTGATGATGTTCACTATCAACTGTTGAAAGATCTGACCCTTGCCTCCCAGCAGTTCTTGCTGGGGATGTTCAACCGTGTGTGGGCAGAGGGCTCTATTCCAGCAGCGTGGAAGACAGCAGTGGTCATCCCGATTGTAAAACCTGGCAAAGACCCTACTTCTCCTTCCAGTTATCGCCCAATCGCTCTGACTAGCTGTGTCTGTAAACTTATGGAACGGATGGTCAGTGAGCGGTTGGTGTGGGTGTTGGAATCACGGGGATTCTTATCTGTGTCCCAGTGTGGCTTTCGACGGTTTCGGTCAACTATCGATCATCTAGTTGCCCTTGAATCAGATGTGATGGAGGCTTTTCGCCTGCGTCATCATCTGGTTCAGGTTTTCTTTGACTTGGAGAAGGCGTATGATACGACGTGGCGTTATGGGATTCTCCGTAATCTCTATAACTATGGCTTGAGAGGACAGATGCCACTGTTGCTTTCTGCTTACCTCTCAGGCCGTTCTTTCCGCGTTCGTGTCGGGGCGACTCTTTCCCGCCCGTTTGTCTTGGAGAATGGTGTGCCTCAAGGTGGTGTTCTTAGTGTCGTCTTGTTTGCTGTAGGGATCAACCCCATTGCTCAGCAAGCTGCTGTTCCCCAGTCATTGTTTGTCGATGACTTCGGCCTGCGCTTTCGGCCAGCTCGCATGCAGACCTGCGAGCGGCAGCTACAGCTGGCAATTAACAAAGTCCAGACCTGGGCGGTAAGTAATGGTTTCCGGTTTTCTCCGGACAAGACTGTGTGCATCCACTTTTGCCGCCAACGAACACTGCATCCGGATCCTTGCCTATACTTGGGACAGGCACAAATTCCTGTTGTCCCACAGGCACGTTTTCTGGGTCTGGTGTTCGATTCCAGGTTGTCTTGGCTTCCACACTTACGTCAGCTTAAAGACAAGGCTTTGCGGGCGCTTAACATCTTGCGGGTCCTGTCGGGCACTTCATGGGGTGCCGATCGCGCTGCCATGTTGCGCCTCTACCGGGCCCTTGTCCGCAGCAAACTTGATTGTGCATGTATGGTCTATGATTCGGCTAGTGACTCCACTCTCCAGATGTTGGACACAGTGCATCACAGTGGCCTGCGTGTGGCGACTGGGGCTTTTCGAACTTCTCCAGTGGTCAGCCTCTATGCTGAGGCCTCGGAGCCACCTTTGGCCATTCGTCGGCGACAGCTTGCCATTCAGTATGCTGTGCGTTTGCGTGCTGTGCAATCCAGTCCTGCTTGGTCCATGGTTTTTGGGCCAGACTTGCGAGTCGGTAGACGCAGGGTGGGTAAGGGTGATTTCCGCGATAGGCTCCAGCAGTCCTGTCAGGAGATAGCCTTTGAAATGCCCTGCGTCTTGAGGCTTGGGAGAATGCCAGTTGCCCCTTGGCTTGTCCCAGGTGGCAGTTTCATTTTTGCTCTGGCGTCCCTCCCTAAGGGTTCCACTCTACCAGCAAGGTACTTACAGGAGTTCCGACGGCTGAGTTCTCAGTACGCCGGTTATCAGCGCCTGTTTACTGATGGGTCGAAGTCCGACATTGGCGTGGCATGTGCTTGTGTGTGTAAGGGTGTAACGGTTGCCCATCGCCTTCCATCAGGCTATTCTGTGTTCTCTGCAGAGCTTTTGGCTCTTGGTTTGGCGGTGGAATGGATCCTTGACCTTCAGGGCACGCATTTCATTGTCTTTAGTGATTCCATGAGTGCCCTGGAGTCCTTGGCGAATTACAATCCTCGGAACCCCTTGACACAACGTGTCCAAGCTTTGCTTTCCCGCTTGCCTGGCCGGCGGAAAACCGTGCTTTTCTGCTGGATCCCGGGCCATGTTGGGATAGCAGGGAATGAACAAGCCGATTGTGCTGCGAAAGGGGCCCTTTCTGGCCCTCTCGGTAGGGATCTCAGGCTTGTTCCCTCAGATGCCTTTCCAACTCTGCGTCTGAGGTTACACGCTTTTTGGCAAACCTCGTGGGACAGACAGGACGGCAATAAGTTACGGGCCATTAAAGGCACTGTCGAGGAGTGGCACTCGGCGTGTCGCCGCAGTCGCCGTGAGGAGGTTGTGTTGGCCCGTTTGCGAATTGGTCACACCAGACTTACTCACTGTTTCCTTTTGCGGGGGGTTGACCCTCCTGAATGTTCTTGGTGTCGATGGCCACTTACGGTCCGGCACTTACTTGTTGATTGTAGCCATCTTGATGGTGTTCGTCGTCGGTTCCATCTTCCGCATGACATTGCGCGTCAATTGGGCGATAAGTCTGTACTCCTGTCCGGTGTTTTTCAATTTTTGCAGGAGGTACAGATGTATGACAAGATTTAGATTAGGGGTTTGAATAATATCTCTGTAATGTGTGGTGCAGTGGCAACCCGGACCACTGCACTGTGACTGAGGTTGGCGCTAATGACCAAGCTGTCGACGCGCCATTAAGCCTCAATTCCCCCCCCCTAATACGGTACGTTGTTGTATTACAGAAATATTGCGCGTACTACGGAAAAATCACTACCTTACAGGGCCAGAACCACATGAAAATGTTTGCAAACAGAGGCGTAGCAAATTTGGGGTTGTTGGGAGGGATAGACCCGCAAAACCATCTGAAAAGACATAAAAAAGTTGGTAAAATCGACTTGTTGAGTTGGCAATCTCGGAGAAATTTACTATAAATTCCTGTTTCCATGAATACTGGTTAATTATTATCATTGTTTGGTTAGTTTGAAGGTAAAGTGTAAGATGCGGGTTTTTTTTCCATTAGTTTTCGCAACATTTCCGTGTTACAATTGAGTAACTGAAACGTTGCCCCTGATCGTTTTTGGTCGCTCCCTGCTCTCCTCACATGCATGCGACTGGTACTGGCCAGAGAAGTACGAGAGCTCACAGAACCTGACCATACTGAGTGGGAAAAAAGAAGAGCTTCGCGAAAATTTGCGTAATTGGCAAAACTGAAAATTGGCTCCCCCGTTTTGTTGGCTATTCTGACCTTCTTTTAGCCCATCGACACACTGATTTAAAAGATAGCAAAGTAATGCAGTAAACATACACAAAATATAAGTAAAACTGTATCTTAGCGATATTTCGTCGTTTGAAGTCACTATAAAAAATACCTTCGGGAAATTGTACACAGTTTGCAAAACATAAAATGGAGTTGGCTGTTTGATTTGTTGTACCACGGGTCAGGCCTGTTCACCGTGATGACACACACACATGACAGCCATCAGCCAATAAAGGGGCAGTATAAGGCTACCTGTGTTTATCGATCAGTTACATGTGTAACTGTGCACCTTGTAATTATATGAAGCGTGCCTCCTTACCTTTACTTAATAGGCACACTCGTAGTTCATTCCACTGGGCATCTCGTGAAGCTTCGTATTGAAATTTTCTCGCCTTTCTTTAAAATTTGGAATAATAAGCCGATTCGTTGAGTTAGCAGACAGAGAAAACAGTGGGAGGGAAGGTGTTTCGATTATTCGAGAAGAATAGACCTAGCAAATTTTAAATTAAAATAATTACTAGGTTGAGGGGGGAGGAGATGAACAGAACACCCAACAAAGATTTAAAAAAAAACAGTTGGAAGAACGGTGTTTTTATTTATGAATAAGCATAGCAAGTTTTTAACTAAAATAAATACTAGGGGGGGGGGGGGGGAGGTTGAAAAATGAACAGATATCCCAACATATAAAGAAAAAAAGTGGGTTAAACGTTGTTTTTTATTTTCGTTTAAACGTAGTAAATTTTAAACTAAAGTAACAGATTGTTTGGAGGGGGAAGAGAGGATAGGAAAATGAACAGATTGCCCAACACGTACAGAAAAAAGTAGGAAGAAATCGGTTTTTTTTAAATTCCAGATGAATAAGCGTGCAGCAAATTTTAAACTAAAATAAATATGTGAAGGTGGAAATAAAATAAACAGATCGCCAGACATGTATATGAAAAAAGTCGAAAAAAGGGTATTTTCTTAATACTTGTTTTTTTTTTTGGGGGGGGGGCAAGAAACTATAGCCAAACATGTACAGAAAAAAAGTCGGCAGGAAAGGTTTTTTTTTGTATTTCAGATGAGTAAGAGCATCAAATTTTGGTTGGGGCAAATTGAAATATGAACAGATGTCACAGGAAAAAAAGTAGGATAAATGTTATTTTTATTTATATTTTAGATGAATAAATTAAAATCAAATTGTCAACTAAAATAAATACTAGGTGGTGGGATTGGGGGCGAACAGGTCTCCCAGCAAATGTATACAAAAAAAGTGGGAGGAAAATGTTTTTTTTTAATTTTCCAGATGAGCATGCGCAGCAAATTTTAGACTAAAAGAAATATTTAGTTGGTTGGGGAAGGGGGTAGTGGAGAATCTCTGCGTTACTCCACCAAAGCTACGATTTAAAAAGCATCTTAGGGAAAACAGAAACTGTAGATAAAATCTGCACAAAACAACATTTATCATGGAATTATTTCAAGTTTCCATCATCTTAAGTCAAGACATATTATAATCTTAAATAAACTCGAAAAATCATGGTAATTTGTCATTTGGTTTGCTGGTTCGCATGCTAGCCCACCACCTTAATGATTTCAATTAAAGCAGAAACGGCAACCAAATCCGTATTTCATGAAAATCGGACGTAGTTGATTAACCTGAACAAGTGGCTACAGCGACTACCTAGTCACAGCAGGTCTTTTGTACAGTTATGACACGACTGACGGTGAGGCACACACCTCCATCACGCATTGCAACAGCTACTTCTTTTGAATAATCTAAAATCAGTAACCATCAGAATTGTCGGTGAAAAATGTGTTAGCTTTTAAGCTTATTTTACATTTTAGGTGTAATTGTCAGCTTTTAGGCAATTTTTTTACCTGCAGATATAATTTCGTAAGTAACAGCTAAGGGAGATTTGGATTGTATAGAAAGCCTATTCATTTTATCAACACGGTGCGCCTCCAGGCACACAGTTACAGTGTTACAACGTAACATGTAGCCTATATAGAACAGTGGAAGTAGGGAAGTGATGGGAGAGACGCTGTTGATGAAACCAGCAGCGCCTCGTAGCAACTTGACGTTGCGCACGTGGTAACGTGATGTTATGCCTAATTTCCATTTTTTAGGCCGAATTTTTTTAACTGCAGTGTTAATTTCATAAGTAGCAGATAGACCTAATGGAGAATGGTAAGCCTATTCATTCACGCAACAATGCAACCAGTCTATTTTAAACGAAGCTGAAAGCCTTTTGTTTTTATGACTGCATGTTATTCGTAGGATTTCAATTCGATGATCACATGTTATTATTTTAGTTAAGTTACGTCGAAGAAGTCTATTAGCTATAAGGAAGTGACGAATAGACTTCTTCGACGCAACTAAATTAAATAATAACATGTTATCGTCGAATTGAATTTGCCATGTTATTTAACTAACTTCTGACACCGAATCTAACGTTGTAAACCGTGGTCGTCCCTACCTGGTACCATTCCGAAGTTAAAAAGGCAACGGACGGACAATCAAATTCGTTGTAATAGTTTTCTCATCCGTTACGGCTGTACAAAAGACTAAAACTAATTTGGAATAATTGAGTTGGATATTTGATTTACTAGCAGCTCTTTTCTGTAAACCCATCGTCTCTACAATTTGAAGACATTTTGTGTTAATGCATAAACAGCTAAATTTCACCAAATTTTACTACATTTTACTAAATTTTTACTAAATCTTTCGAAATAAACTTGTTATGAATTTGAAAAAAAATATGAAGGTTCAAAATGTAAAAATTAGTGTCTGTAATATATCGGATTAAAGGACAAAAGCGACTCCAGGGCCCCGAAAAAAAGAGGCCAAAAATGTCCCTAAGGTCACCTAAATCAAGAGAGAAAAATTGAAAATGAAGCACATCTATCTGAAACGTAGTAAAAACCATTCTCCGGTAACACCTCAAGCTGTTTTGGGAAACAAAAATAGGTAAAATGTTTCGATGTTCCAATTTTTTTTTTAAACTGAAGCGTGTTCTTGTTTTAATAAATACATTTTTTTGTAATAATACTGTTAACCTATTCGTTTGGGATAAAACTGAGAAAAGATTTCACTATTGTCATTTTTTTAATATTTCGTTAAAAAAATTGTTTCTGCCTCCAGGTTAGGATTGCAACCCCATCCTTTGACGACTCCCCTACTGACCCATGCTTGCGCAGCAGCTTACCTTCATTCATTATAGCATAAAGACCCAAAATGTAGACTTGTGCCTATGCCCAGTCTTCAGTGGCTGGGTGTGGGTCCGTTCCTATAATTTTAAATTGAACCTCTTAATAAAAACATTGTGTTCGGCTACAAATTACATAAAATAATGCTCTTACGTGACTATTATTTATGAAAATTTTTAGAGAATCAATATCTACCCAAAGTCACACTTAGTTGGATACATAATACCGATTTAATTAATTTCCTTCTGTAACCAAATCCCGAGATGCGGCTGGTGAAGCACACACATATATTCAAATTCAGTCTTGAAGACTTTAATTCAAACGTTGTGTCTGTGGTTCGAATTGCGTTTATCTAATCTCACGATGTCTTGGTGCACGATTTCTTGTTGCACGATTTCTAGTGAAATCATGGAGAGAGCTACAGTGATCTCGGATTCCAAATACATTCTGTAACTGACTTGGAGCTAGATGGTCATGAAGGGCCAAGTTCTGCATTTGTTGCTGCCAAGAAAAATAGGAACACTTTCTCATCCAGTACTTCTAGCGATAAAGAGTTTGGCTTTGAAGGTTATAAGGTATGCTGAATGGTAAATGTTTAATTATAAAGTAGACCAAAACGTTAAAGCAGTTACTGAGTACACGAAACAGTGAATGGATCATATCTAATTTGTATTCATATTTTCGTCCGATACTGCAATTCTTAATTCAAGTGGTGTGGAAACCTCCTCAGGGCCATCGTAGGGTCGTAGGTTTATTACCTATATTATGATTCTGCTAGAGACCACCCAGAAGTATGCCAAAGATGTCTCACCACGTTGAGTTGCCTTATTTGAGAGCTGCCGCATACTGAATGACTTCATCGCCTGGACCTCTCTTCAGTTGAACCTAGCCCTTCAAAAGATGATATACCAGACTTGTCAGCTAGTTCAATCATCAGCTTGTACTATTACACCGCTTCTGTTTTGAACAGAATGCTCACCCCACCAAAGGTCCCCGACTAAAACGTCTCGGGGACATCTCCATTCACCAATTCAAACAGGCCCAACATAATTTAAAATAAATACAAATGCAAACCTATTTACGTTGCCTTTTTTACTTACATGTCAGACTACCTGAGTGGAGAATCGAACCCAGGACCTTGGCCATTGGTTTCAAAAGTAGGTTACGGGTTTGATTCCCCACTCAGGCAGTCTGACACATAAGTTCAAAAGGTAACGTAAATAGGTTAGCATCTGTGTTTAATTAACCAAGCTAAATATCAACCATCGCTTTTTCACTTAAAGAGTTGTTTTTCCTTGGAAGTTGCTTCCCACTTCTGTTATTTCTGCATTCTCTCTCAATGCTCTCAAAGTGCTCTTTGATATCCTTGTGTAGGGCCTGCCCTACATGATGCTGTTTTGTAGGGCCTGCTTGGGTTTGGCTAGGTTGGTGTATATTAGACTCGGATTGCATGCTAACTTTATTTTATTCTATTCTATTATGTATCATCACTCTGCTTGCAATTTCAAATTCTTTACCTGTCCGGTTTCTATTTAACTTCATAGCCCTAAGCTCCTTAGCCGTTTCATGGCAATGAATAGTGCCTGTTACAATATTACACATACTGCTAGTAGTGTGATGTGTATTAGAGATAGTCTACATCATTTTGTCAGTGCTATGTCTACAGATTCTTCCAATAAACATAATTCATGAGCTAGGGGAAAACGCTAGGTGTAAAACCCATAAATACGACAACAGTGGAGTTTAAGGATATTTTGGAGTTGTTTTAATTAACACTCCAAACTCAGCGGCCTTTCCCGTCATTCCAAACGAAAATAGCTAACATGTTGGCGAACTCATGAATGACCTATTCAGCAAAACTCATTTTCGAATCTCAGTAAAATATTTAGCGAAAATTCGCCACTGTTGACAGAAGTTTCTCATGAGATAAAAACGTAAGTTAGTACTGAATCTGAATAAAGTTCGAGAGGAACACCATAGTGAGAGTTACCTATCAAAGCTTTAAAACAGTATTAGTGTCAATAATTATAATTGGGGAACTGGCTGGCTCCACTGAGTGACCGATCCTGTCGACAACCACAAGTATCCCCTAAAATCCTTGTGATTTTTTATAACGGCCCCGTAAGAATAAATCCAACAGACGATTAAGGTAAAGGTTTAGAAACAAGAGTAGTTTTAGATCTTTTATGAGACCGAGGTGACATTGTATGCTAGGCATACTGTACAAGTTATGACATAATTTGATGTTAACTTAAATGCTCTTAACCAGGTATGGATCCTAAATATTCTATGTACAGTTTTATGAACACCTAAATGAGAACCGGTCAAAGTATCATGCACCAATTTATCTTTATTTATCTGTAACAAACCAGTATACAAAATTTCTAATTTCGGCAAGTAAACACTGAATCCTTGTTAACATCCACACAAATTATGCCTTTGCTTACTTTGCTTTTGATTTGTATTTCTAAACAAATCTGCGAAGTGAAGGTGGATCATACATGATATCCTTCGTATCACCTTTTAATGTTTGAAGTACTAACATAAAGTTATCTTTTTTTATTTCATTACGTATTTCATTATGCGTAATCAGCTCAACCACAAATTGTTAACACAACCAATAAATGCTGAACAAATATCACTTTTAACAAATGTTTCACCCATAGCTGATAATAATACAGGATTGGAGATTAGAGTATAATCTCTCTCTCTGGTTCATATCTTCTTGCCAATATGTCGTTATTCTGCTTCCCTTTCCACTAATAATGCAAAGCTTAGCATTCAACTGCGCTAGCTCAAAAAGCCAATTCGCTAACCTTGCTGTTGGTCAGGCTATTCTAGAAAAAAATATTTAGAGCGTGATAGTTTGTATGTAACTGTAGTAGAACCTCCTTCTACGTACCTAAGCTGTTTGCTCATGTCTCAAACCACCACTGCAAACTTTTTGTTATAACCTACACACAATATGTTTTGAAACAGTTAAACGTCTAGAGATTATATTTATGGATTTGCGTTCCTCTGTTACTGGATTATGCTGCACGAGCAAGCTGACGACCTTGTTGAAACGGGCATCGGTGTGCATGCAGTATGAGTTTAATCCACAGATGGCAATCAAGGATCATCTACCATCATCTTTTAGAGCTTTTGAAATGCTGATTCCGTGCCGTACAAAACCAATCAAACAATCCTAGTTCGCACTTCATGTACATTCAATGTTTGAAGCCAATTCTCTAAAATATCATGTTTACTAGATTAGGAAGTCCATAATCATCAGCCACTTTATGACCAAGCAATGTAAATACCTTCATTAAAATGTGTATTCTTAATATTGAGTCAGAAACCTTCCTGTGCTAAGATAGTTAAATATATACAATCATCGCTAAATGCATCACAAATTGCTCAGATGGTACTGACATGTCACTATGAACATTTAGGTAATGTACAGGAAGTAGCAGCTGGGTTAACGAAGCCCAGGAAAACGTTTGTGAGCTGAGACACCAAACATTACACCCGTGTGAGAATACTTACCGAAGGACATGCAAAAAGTTCATAGTTCTGATACGTGCTTAGTTGTATCTATACGCCAATATGCTTCGTCAAATCTATACACGACTTTGGGATATCTGTCGTTAGTCACTGTAGGAAAAACTATTGGTTTCTTAACTTTGATCAGTTCATTGTCTGGAATCAAGAATCTGGATGTACCGCCTTTTTTAGGCTACAAAAGCAATGGAGCATACCATTCAGATATTCTGGAGATGATGACCCAAAGTTAAAGCATCCATTCTATGTGTTCCTGCATACGAAGTTCCTTAATCCCAGAAACTGGGTAGAGCTTAAGTAGTATAGGTTGATGATCTCCTACGTCTGTATCGAAAACAGGACTTACTGATTCGATTTTAGAGTAAAAACGTAACGAAATTTATTTAGAACTTTTAATAACTGTTTTTTTTCGTACTCCACAATACATCACTTTCGTTAATTTTGTAATGAGTTTCCTGCTTTGTTGCACTATACTTGATGGGTTCAATTGGTGATGACGAGACTTGTGCAGCATACAAATTATCAATACCATGCTCAAAAGTATGTACACATTCTTAGGTTTGCCTTGCCAATACAACATATTATTAGCGTAAGACCCCAAGACTGCAGGAAATCTACCTGCAGATAGGCTGTGGGTGTGGGTTTTCCTATTGCCCGTTTTTCAAACCGGTCTTAGGTCCTTCTGGTGATTTGTGTTTCCTTGGTGTTGGTTGGATTTTGTATCCTGTGTATTTTTTAATATGACTTCAGTTTCTAGTCCAAATTTTTTAAACATTTCTTAATTACGATTGATAAAGGGTCACATACGGACCCAAAATGTTGCAAAATATTGTATACATATTGCACGTTACAGGCTTTTTATTCATTCAAAACACTGCAGGCGCTGTCAATGTAAAAATAGTTTCCTCTATGACTTTACCGTATTTGAGCTTAATAAAAGTTTTGGATTCTCGTATAAAATTGGCAACGAAGGATTAGCCTGAAAAGCAAATAGATACGAAAGAAAATGACAATGCTCACGTTTGTTGCTACGTGGTAACTTTTACAATTTAATGATTTATTAGTAAAATAATGTTCCAAAAATTAAAAGGTATGTAAAACCACAATTATGTGCACTTCAGGCTTGTTTGAATGGCTCAATAGTTAAAACTCTGGTGGATCCCTTTACCCTACATGGTTTTCATATTATTATATATCTGATACGCAATGGGGACGTTTAACGTTAGCGTTGCTCTCTGCGTCATTTAATTTCCTAACCAGTCATGTGATTGCTATGATGGGTTGTTTTTGTTCTTTTTTTTCAGACACAGTGTTTTAAAACCTGCACCTGTTTTCGTGTGAAATAGCTTGTAATAGACTTAAGTAAGAAATTGGCATGGCGAGTTCAGAGGTGCAATTGCCTGGGCTAAATCGGGCACTCAATAAGAAGATTCCTTTCTTCGTGAGAATTTCTTGGATGTTCATGTTTTTGTTGGCAACGTTCGCCTGCATTTATCAAGTTGGAGAAAGAATCCACCATTACTACGATGACCCATCAATTGTGATTACTCGCTATGTTCATAATAGAAGTCTTTTCTTTCCGACCGTTGCTGTTTGCCCGTATTTGACGAAGTGGGATTGGAAGTATCCAGTTGTAAATAAGTTTTTAGTTAAAGATCGGTTTGGAGAAAGCGCTACTGTTGAAAATGTTTTCAACTGGCTGGAAACAGGAAATGTAACCGTGAAGGACCTGTGGAACTTGAGCAAGTTGAAGATATTTAATGTTACTGTCTCCACTTCAAACGTAAGTAGAAATGTTGTTGTATGTACATTACGCATTTTGCGTTTACTAGTAGTTTGTGCAGCTGAAATTGATTGAAGCCAGTTATTAAAAGTGCACATATAAGTTTATTTAACGGCCTATTTCTTTGAGCACAAGGCATGGTACTGTTAAAACTATCCTCTAAACGAATATATTTTGTAACTGCTCAGAATTTAGTAAAGAAGTCTGGGACTTGTTTGAAATTCTACTATCAATCGTGCAAAAGCATGAAATCCATTAATTACAGACATTTTCTTTTGTCCATGTAAGTTTGGCTGAGTTGTGTGACGACGGCGTTTGGCCTCAAACTTTGAGTTTTTCCAATCCCCAGTCAGAAAACTTGAGACTTTAATTCCAAATGTCAACTGAAAATGTTTGTATTCGTTTTTATTTTTAACTTATCATTACTCAAGACCCATTTGGTATTCGTTCCTGTAATTACTTAATTTTACAATATGTTGAGCTATTTTCATTACATGTGGTGCCACCAGTGTTCAACCAGTGTCGATTGAGAAAGGTTAGCAGAACAACCAGGCTCCACTCGGATGCAATGGAGAATTGTTCTTATTCCTAAGTATTTACCCCTAAATTCCAATTTTCAGCAAAAACTGATTCGGTTTCTTGGTTTATAATTTTATTAGCGTGGCATGACTGGATTCGAATCAAGGAGTTCTGGAATACTTCTCCTTAACATTCATATTATTGAATGTAAAAGATTCAGTTTAAATTGCAGATAATTGCATCGTCCGCATCCATTGAACCAAAAAAAGAAACTCCTTTTGTTCTGCATGCATCACTTTATGGTCTCAAATTAATCGTAATTATATCGTGCTTTAATGATCGTCGGTAAACAGCAATAAATCCAAGAACCTAATAACATCTCTCACAAATTACTGCCAGTGTATGAAATGGCCATTGTATCACCAGTTTTTAGCCCACAAAAATCAATTTTACAGGCGAAATCTATATCACACGCCATGGCTGTTTGCTGTGACGTGCATATCAGGTGACTGGGCTAGTCCAATCAGACGGCCAAACAGCCGTTGTTCCCTTTCGTCATTGGCTAACGTCATTGGTTCGTCATTCGTGACGTCACAGCAAACAGCCATTGCCCATGGTTTAATTTGCTCGTTGTCTGTAGCACTTTCAAAGGGAGTATTCTTATTGGATGGAATTTTCAAACGTGAAAAAACATTTTATTACAAAGACCTCTCCAAACGTAAACTGGGACAAAAATTACGTGCAGGCCCAGCAACTTGATTAGCGTGCCAATGGGGTTTGGCTTGAGCCCCAGAAGCTAACACCTTTACCATGCTTATAAAAGTATTTGACGGAAATTGAATGGGATTCCAACACAAAAATTACGAATAAATAACAAGAAATTCTTTTCAAATATGACCGTAGCGATATCGAAAAATTCAACAACTGAGCTAAAATCGAAATTCCCGGGCCAGGCGCAAATTCATCTTCCTGTCCCAACTCCATCCCCAACGCCGGCTCTGATTACACGTCAAAAAATAAATGAGGCATGTCGTTCAGTTTTACTTTAGGTTTAGTAATTACATAATTTCGTCAAGTATCAGATGGTTTCGTTTTAGTTTACATACTTATTGAATAATGGCGGCGAAGTTAGGTTTAATGGCACGTCGACAGCTAGCTCATTAGTGCCAACCTTGGTAACTGCCGGAAGACATGCACCAAGGCAACACGCGGGCATTCATCCCCTCTTATTTCGTTGTGATATCATTGTTGTTCACAAGCCATTCAAGCATTAGAGGTTGGGCTGATTTCTGTTTTGGTTTCGGTTTCGGTCAACAATTCCCAGTTTTTATTGCAGCCGAAACTTCAAGTTTGCGCTTCTTGGCAGTAGCCTATTTTCACAAATGTATTAACTAGTCTGTAGCCTAGTTACAACGATATTCAAGAGGCTCCACATCGATCCGGTTTAATCTGCCATGCCCATGTCAATCAATAATAATTGCAACTTTTTTCCATCTAGATCTAATCATATTTATAGTGCCTTTGTTCCACTGCAAGGAATTTATTCTTTCATTTCACTTTATTTATGTTTTCAAGCAAAGCTATTTTTATTAAACAGAGCCATTCCCCCGTACAGTGGACTTTCTCACTGACACGAATTATTGGGTTTAAAATAAAAAGAAACAGTGACCAACAAAAATGCAACCGAAAGTCCTGATGTCTTTTCGCAAGATTGACAGTTTTTAGTTCTGAAACATTTTTATGGGCGGGACGGGGAGGGGCTGGTGAGAGGGCGCGTGTGGATTTTCTCAGACTAGGGATGGAAAATGGACAAAACGGTCTCTGCATCCTGGTCTTGACTACATCTGCAAAACACCATACACGCATGATTTTATCCTTGCTTTAGTCTAATTATTAAAAGTCCTATTATTAAAAGTATGCTTTGGTTCCAGTTTCATTGGTGTTTCGGTTTTGGCCGAAATCGATTTGCCAGTTCCGGTAAAGATTTCCATTTCAACCGACCGAATTGCCAGTTAGGGTAGTAATTAGGGTACCGAAGCCAAACCACTGGTTTCGGTAGTTGTTTCGGATTTGGCTGAAAGTGATCGTTTCGGCTAACCACTAACATCAAGTTAGAGAATCAAATCCGATAGTGTAATACATTCTTGGTTGCCCTAGATTGAATTATTTGGATAACTGATATTCTGTGTATTGACATTTAGAACGTTCTTTGCGCCCCATATGCTCATCTTGATGCATCCCGACGTGTAAAAATGTATTTAGTGAATTGGCCTATTTTTGAAAGGAATTCCTAACAAAAATTCTAAAGGTAATTCTAAAGCGTATCTAACGTATGATGAACAATGCAAATATCTTACGGACATGGAAACTTTACCAGAAAATTGGGGACGCCATCGTATAGCTAAAACGTATGAAACTAATATAAAACAAACTTAAAGCAACATACCGCCTGCTTTATAACCTTCCGCCTGCCTCACAACACCCACGCGAAGATCACATCCGCGTATTTACCACAGCTAAGGGGGGGGGATTGAGGCTTAATGGCGCGTCGACAACTTGGTCATTAGCGCCAACCTCAGTCACAGTGCAGTGGTCCGGGTTGCCACTGCACCACACATTACAGAGATGTTATTCAAACCCCACAGCTAAGGTCAACTGAGATGGTAGCTTCGTTCCTCGCAACGAAAACGTAGCTACTGTCTCAATTGGCATTGCGCCTAATAGTCCAGCCAGTGTGAACCCATTGATTGTGTCGTCACAAACCGGAATGATTCTCGCATTTTAAAATCACAATTTATAATTTTCTAGGCTAGTGTCTCATAATTTTGCTTCGGCGATCTATTGGAATAATTAATTTTAATTTTTACCGCATTAGTCTATTAGATTTTAGATTTCATGGTAATTATTAGAAAATTAGTAGATGTACACACAGAGATGAAACGTCATGAGTATTGTATGCGCGCAATGCATGATTTAGTGACGGGTCGTTAGTAATTAAAGTTCCATTATATTCAACAGAAAATCTCCTAGACGCCACATTTTAAAAAGCATTTTTAGAAAGGGAAACACTAACGGTAAGGAAATAGACCTTTGGGGTCGTACTTGATGTGGAGGATCGAGAAAAATGGCGCTGGGAGGTATATCCCTTTAATCCTAGCAATGTCTAAACTCTTTACAGTACTGTTCTTCAAACATATATTAATAAATTTCGTGACTAATGTTCTTGAATTCCACACAATGCGAGGCATTCAGATAACTTACCAAAATCCATGGTGAATTAGGATTTTTCTTCACTATTTGATTTCCAGTCATCTTCCTAAAAAACAATACGGAATTTAAAATTATCTGAAGACAGTCATACATAATTAAGATATGTAAATTACTTTCCAGTAATAGGATATAGATGAAACAATCGAATTATGTGTATAATTTCTGTAGCTTGCCTCTTTATTCTGTAGAACGTGGAAGAATCTTCTAGCAACTGGAGGGACATGAAGCTAGTCAGAATTACGGAAGTCAGTACACCTATTGGCATTTGTCAGCAGTTCACACTAAGTAAGAATATTTTAAGAATTTATTATCGACCTGAATTTATGGAGTTGCTACATTACACCTGGCACTGGAAAGCTTACGATCTAGAAATAACACTTTTATGGTTGTAATATCTAAGCAGTAAGAGCTTGCTAGCGTGGTATTGGCTGCAAACCTGACTGCACCAAAACAAAATTATGCAAACGTGACGACACAAAATTTGTATAAACAACAGACCTTGCAATCCATTTACGAAGGCAAAATATCTAATTACCCCACATTTTGTTTCTAATTTCGGAACTTAGGGACATTGCGATGAATTAGTTATACTACCCGTGGCGAACTGTATTGGATTAATGAACCGATGGGCGATATCCCTTACATGGCTAATTTGCTCGAAGTACATCTCGATGACGTCTTGGCCTTTGGCCTCAATATCATCTTGATGTAGTTCTTGCAGATCGGCAATGTGCGGGATATCGCCAATCGGGTGATAAATCCTATTCAGTTCGCCAGGGTTACTATAACTGGTACTTATAAACTTTTTTCCCAAACTGTATTGCTTCCTAACCAGTCTGAACAAAAAAAATATGCAAAACACAGAGAAATCTAGAGTGTGGGCATGAAAGGTCACATCTTGGAAACCATAACTGCTTAATGGTATGACCAAGAAGCAGCGCATCATAAGAAGTTAAAGGAGGAGGAACGAAGCATGGCTATATCGATTAATATACTAGATGAAGTATCTCAAGGTAATAAAAATGCTAACCTTTTAATACGCTATACACAAGCTCGATGTATACACAAAAATATTCTAGACAATGAAAAGGTACACACAATGGCAATTAAAAGTTATCATTCTGCTAGCATTCCAAAGCCAGCAGGTTGGTCATCTTCCCTACCAAATATGCACTTATGACAGAAGGGGGAAAACGAATTCTTCTGTAAACACAAGAGTTTTAATGTTAGTGGCTTGGCCTCCAAAAGAAATCTGTGATATCAAAACACATCGCCGACCTGTGTATACATGCACGTTAAAAAGAATGTTTGTATGAAGTAGGTCCTCGAGTAGATTGGTTAAGTGCACAAACAAATAGCAACACGAACAAACCACACATACACATTCCAATAGATTACTTAATGATTTTTGTCAAGTCCGTTAGAATCATTGCAACAGCCATAATGTAATGAAGGTTGAGTTTATTATTTAGTTACAACCACGGCCCCCACATTAAATTCTGGAGCCTGGGACTAACTACAATAGCCCCCCCCCCCATCCTCAACTGAAGTTTGAAAAAAAAGTTACATTATGTTATGTGGACCCATGTAAAAGAACAAAGTAAAAAAAAAAACAACTACTCACATTATTGTTCGACAGTTCTTCAACAACTTTTCAAACAGATCTCTTTGGTTTGTGAGGTAGACAGGAATGTTGCATTTGGTAAATATTTTTATTTAAAAATAAATTCTGTAGAACTGAAAAACGCAGCATGATATTAAATGTAAAATTATTATCTATTAACGTGATTTTTTTAGCCATTTTACGAGTTTTTTCTGTAGGAACGACTGTCTACGCGTATTCGGAAATGAACTCCATACACGGCTTGACAGCACAGGTATAACACGATCGTTGGTGCCTTCACCGGCTACAAAATAATATGTTTAACGGGTTTCTTTATTCATTGATCAGGACTGCTAAAGCTTCCTGCCTAACAGGACTGGAGTTGCTGTTCGTTGGGAGTATAAAAACATCATAATACGTAATTAGCGAAAATGTTTCGTTCCATGCAGAGACCCCTTGAGTGACTGGGCCTGGGTACCGTGAGTCCATTTGATATCCCCCTGCAGCGGGGTGGCCCTGGTTACTGCACATGAAAGTCTTCACAGCCTAATGTCCCTTTCTTATTCGAAGGAGACCGGTAACAAGTTCTTAGGGTTTACGACTAGGAATCTGACTTCGGGCATATCGGAAGTGAAGCTGATTCATATTTATTTTAAATGTATACTTATTGTTCATTTTGTTGCTTTTGCCACGTTTGTTAAATTGACTTAAAACTTGTTTGTGATACTAACTAAAAGTACACAGATTGGTTAGTTTTGGGTTTGGTGTAGGTACATACATAGGGGTGTGTTAGAAAAATAATTTTTCTTCGAGTCGAGCCGAGTTAGGTTTGATAGAAAAGAATCGAGGATTTATTAATATTTTTTAGTTTTTCAGTATTTAGTAATATTTAGTAGTGCTTTGTGTGCGTGGGTTTCTAAATTTATAACGATAATAACATGTAAACTTTTACTTAATTGTCCGTGAGGGAAAGATTTTCCAGTTTTAACAATATTACTTTGATAAGGTATGAGCTCCTAACTTTGACTGCATACCACTGGACAGATTTCATCGAGACAGACAATTTGTAATATGTTAAAATTTTTCAAAACTGACGTACACCGCATCGACTCGTATTTTCGGGTTAGGTTAGCCCATCTGAAAACAAATTCAGTACTCAGCTCAGTCATTTTTTGAATTGCATTTACGCCAATATTATAACCAAATATATTTTCCCGGTTTTCTAAATTTTCTTTTCCGACACCATCATGGTATAGTTTAACAAAGTAAAGACTTAGTACTTTGCCCTCTACTGACTTACAACCTTTCTCCCCCTAATAATTTCTAACTTTCCTTACTCCCAGAATTCACTGGTGCATTTCCTTCAACATGGCGACCTGGTAGACTGGATGTCGGGTTTGTGTGCTTGTGTCTTTTGGTAACCTTCGAAAATGGAGCCAGTCATTGAAATGCTCTGAAATACATTTTAGGTACCAGTGTTTTATTAGTTTTATGCATCGGGCTTGAGTGTCTTTTTTCACAATAATAATAAAAAAGAATTTGTAATAATTAAGTAAATATGTAAATTCCTTACCAGTTTTCTTAATCTTTCTCCCGGTAAGACAACAACCTTAACAAAAAACTCACACAACAAGGTAAATTTTCGTTTTGATAAACATTATTAAGCAATGTAGTGACTGGTCAAGGGATAATAACGTCCATTGATACACGGAAATGGTTCAGTAGGCAGTGACTAACGTGACTAGTGGCGTGAGGTCACAGTTACAGCTCCCTTGAATGACTTCAAAGACTTTACACTGTTCCTCAAGCACCATGGTTAAGGATGAACACTAACTGATTATCTAAAACCTTTACAAGATTTATCAAACTTTCTTAACGCTGAACTTGCAATGATCGGTATTTATTTTAAAATAACGTGAAATCTTTAGGTAGACCACTGCCACTTATGGTACAGCTGTGAAAATCCTTGATCTTTTGTTAATGAATCACGTAAAAGACGAGATTAGACGTGCAATGGTCAGAGTAACTTCTTCCTCCCGCTTATTCCACAACCCAAGAAGAGTCAGGACCACAAAGATTCATCATTGCATTCCAATGGCATTTTACTTCAAAGTAAGTCTCTGGAAATACTCGACCTCCTTACTTTAAATTAACAAGAAAAACCTAAGGCATATTTTGTCCAGGTCTTTTCAAAGTCTTTGTGAAAGCTTTTTAACCATCAAACCCATCGTTTCAGGCAATGCAAGCAAAGAAACGGATTCACAATGTAACGTGATTGACTGAGGGGGGGGGGATTGAGGCCCAATGGCGCGTCGACAGCTTGGTCATTAGCGCCAACCTCAGTCAAAGTGCAGTGGTCCGGGTTGCCACTGCACCACACATTACAGAGATATTATTCAAACCCCTAACCTAAATCTTGTCATACATCTGTACCTCCTGCAAAAGTTGAAAAACACCGGACAGGAGGACAGACTTATCGCCCAATTGACGCACAATGTCATGCGGAAGATGGAAACGACGACGAAAACCATCAAGATGGCAACAATCAACAAGGAAGTGCCGGACCGTAAGTGGCCGCCGACATCAATAACATTCAGGAGGGTCAACCCCCCGCAAAAGGAAACAGTGAGTAAGTCGAGTGTGATTGACTGAGATGAAATAGGAGTTGCCCTTATCCAGTCCTTCAACCCTGCAATGTCGAAGGACAAATGTCTGAAGCAATAAATAATGCACTTTGCCGAAGTCACCACAAAATGTTTACCGCTCGATGAACTGCTATACACGTTAATTAGTCAATCTGCCTCTGGTTTATTAAGCTAAAGAATTATGGCATCGTTTGTAATGTTACATTACTTATAATTCCGCAGTGTGCTTTAATAAAATCATACGATTTCTATCGTTGTAAAATACAAACGTAAACACACTGCATGCAGCGTAAAGTTTAAGGCATTCCATGATGGTCAACAAAGCCATACTTGGTGGGGCCAGTGTATATTGTCGAACCTCTGTGACATTTTTCTTTAATACTTATGTGTTCACATGGAACAGGATTAAACTTGTAGAGATGGATACTTCAAACTGTTTTTTTGACTACCCTATTACGTAAATATTTATCTATAACTGCATTTATCTAGTAATCTTATACACCGTTAAATTTCTTTTTTTGTCAGTATATCACAATTTGCTTCACCTGAATCGATGTCTTTAAACAAGTTTTATAAATATTCGTAAAGGTGTAAGCCATCTAGACACCTTTTAGTTTAATTGTTAATAGTTTTTTTACAAATTAAACTGTAAGCATTAAAAAGGGACATATATATAAATATTTAGCATTGTTAGTACAGGTTAATAAACTGTCCTCCGTGTTGCATGGTTCCCATTAAACCGTTACATTTCAAACAGCCAAGTAACACCACCCATTAAAATTTGCATTCTGACACCTACAATTTATTTTCACTGTCTGCAATTATTTTGATGGTGTTGCTTTATTGTTTGCAATATTATAGCACTCTGGAGCTAGAATAAAATGGTGTTATGCAACAACGAAGAATGCTTTATTGATCGTGTTTGTTCCATATACTAAATACCTTTTATGTACTCTATATCTTTCTTTAGCCGTGATGAATCCCTTAAATGGTAAAGGCGTTACGTATATAAATACATACTGTCTTGATGGCTACAACGTCGTTTTAATTGATTTTTAGGACATGTTTATTTTAATATGTAAGTCACAGAATTAGTAAGATGTCAAAATATTTTTTTTATTTTCAGAAAAACCGATTGAATTTGGCACACCCAAGACGTTTCTCCGCCTCAAAATAATGGCAGATGATTTTTTTGGCCGGGTAACTAAATGTTCACGTACTATATGTTCATCTATAATAAATTCCTGTATGGGCGCCTTCTATTTTAGAATTATACGTAGTAGGATTAATTGCGTAATTATTACATAGCATAATTATAGCAGTACTTGTTGCAACAAACATAGCTGAATGGCAATCCAATGTAGAGTGCATGTCTACCGACAAGTGGTGTCTTGCGCTCAGTACCAACAGTTGAGATAATCTAGATGTCCACAGTGATCTCCTGGCACAGTTCCTTAGTCTTAAATTAAGACTCTTAATAGGAAGCTTTTCAGAGCTCTTGGACTGTCGTCGTTTAGCCCATATAAGCACAAGCTACCTTTGAATGTCAAGCATGGACGACATCTTTTATGCTGTAGCTACCAAGCACGACAAACAGCACGTGCATTCAATGCACTTGCATTAACACACAGTTCATGAATTCTATTTCTCTACCTGTGTTATAGCTTGGAGTTACCTAATACATTCTACATCCTTGTTTGGGGTTTCCTAATATGGTTCATTGTCATTTGGATGAATGTGCATTATAATTCTGTTACATGTTTAGGGGTTCCCAGTATGCTCTAAATTCATGCTAGATGTTCCTCGTACGTTCAAAATTCGAGTTTGGGCACAGCGGCTTGTTGTCCCATCGTCCCTCACACGTGCGCTTCGTATGTGATGCACGTGCATGAGGTACGACGGGACAAAATCCTTTGTGTGTTTGGGCACGTTCTTGAAATAGGGCAAGATGCTCGGAGAGAAGCGTCATGGCTGCGGTTGTAGTTACGTGACGCTCGTTATTGTTGCCTTATATCATATAGACTTTGGTCTTCCGTCATGGAGGTATCGCAACCTGATGGGGGGGGAGATGAGGCTTAATGATGGAGGTATCGCTTATTTTTTCCACTGCAACGTGACTGGAAGTGGGATTTTGATGGATACGGTTTCGGTTACTTTGTTGTCTTTTGGTAACAGAAAAAAATCACAGTTGATCCAGGTGTAATCATCTGAACAAAGTGGGAGGTCCCGATTCGACATAGAAAAACGTGCAGGTTGAATAGGTGTGCCAAGCCTATGTGGCAACGTTGTGCCAATGTACGCAAGTTTTAAAGTTTGAGATCAAAAGATGGCTAATTCATGAAACGCAAGTCCATATTAGAGCAAGCGACATTGCAGCTCAAAAATTATATTTTTACTATATGAAACTGGCGCATGCAAAGTCTCAAAACGAAGCTTACAAAGCACACGACTTGTAGAGAGAATTAATAAATGAAACGACCGAATTTGTGTAATCGCAAGGTCATTCATCATCATTACTGTCCACAAACATTTTCTTTAATATGGAAAAATTACTATGTGGCCTATCAAGACATCAAAGTGTCCTATGTTGCAACACGTATGTAAAGTAATATAGTGGTTTGGAATTATTCAGTTTTTTTTTACTTTGATTACACTGTAATATTGCTTACTTAGAATTAAAACTAAGTTAATCTGTTCTTTTATCGTTTATCTGTTCTTTTTGTACTACGGCAACCTAAAAAATGGTATGAATATTGGATTGTAGCAATATGAACATGTGAAGCATTTTGCCGTAGTCAGCCTTTAAATAAGCCCGTAAATTAATTACATACATCAATAATTATATTTTATTGGGAGAATTATTGGCACCATGCTACTTGTGAATAATGCTAATATTTTCAGGCTACACTACATGATGAAGAAGATTCCTCAATAGAGTCCTATTTTTATCATCGAAATGGTGAAGTACACCGAAAATCCGATTTTCCTGCCTTTGGTCTGCGTCTCACTGAAGTAAGCATTCAATAATCATTTCAACCATATTTTCGCTTAACATTCGTATGTTATAGAAGATAGAGGTTACACAATAGTTTATAATACCGAGCGGTAACTGCCCATAAAGTTTCAACTTTGTTATGCACCTTGTAGAATGTCTACTAATAACTTGAGTTAAATATTCTATTCCTATTCGATAGGTACAACAAGTGTAGTGGTCATCGAACAAATCAGGATAGAATTGAATTATTGCTCAGAATGTTAACAATAAAACAATGACTACTGACAACAATACTCTGAAAGTATACCAGACTCTTTCAGCGGACAGTAGACAGTAGACAGTATCATCGTACCCTGCGATGATCAGAGATTATCTGGCTAAAACCAATACTGACTACTTTCTCCTTCTAAACTTCTAGTACGGTTCAGAATTGAACCAGTTCACCTATACATACGCGTTTTTTGCTGCAGATGATTTTTTTTTAAATATATCTACGAAATTCTTTAGGGGAAAACCGAAGCAGAATTGTGATGAAACTTTGCTTGGAATGTTTACTGTGGGTCATTCATCCATTGCCTTTTTTCGGTTCACTGCTTTCCTCATTCCAGCATTGCATTATACATGCCTCGGGCATGAAGTATCCTACGTATCCTACTTAGTTACCTGTCCATGTTTATGATGGCACAAATAAGAAATTAATAAAGATTATTGGTTTTGTTTGCTTACTTCATAATTTCTTTCCTCAATTAAAAAAAAAAATTCCATTCTTAATTGTGCACCTGTCGTATGATTGATGACCATGATGACTAATGCTGCATTAAAAAGCTGTTGATGAAATAATTTCAAAACTGAAATTAAAAGGAGAAGGATAACTGACAGTTAATAAATCCCCACTGCTAGCAGCACATAGGAGCATTTGAGAAGCACGAGAGTCTAACTCGTCTTGCTGTTAGATTAATGTCATAAACTATGGAGTTGGAAATAATTTCGGAGTGGTGAAAAAATTGGGGATGGGGGGAGATGAGGCTTAATGGCGCGTCGACAGCTTGGTCATTAGCGCCAACCTCAGTCACAGTGTAGTGGTCCGGGTTGCTACTGCACCACACATTAATGGGAGCATTGGGAATAGCAATAGAGTACGTTCCACTCTTGTGGTGCATAGTGGAAAGATTTGAGGAAATAAAATTCCGTATTGTTCCCATGCTACAAAACTGTGAAACACGGTACTGTAACAGTATGTATTAGTAATATTCTTTAGTATTTTTGGTCCAATTAAGATTTTTTATTAATCTAACGTCATTGTGCTCGATTTAGGTTGCAGCATTAGTAGCTAAAGGCACTTAAGTGTTAAATAAGAATGTAAGCCTTAAAAAAACTGAATGCTTTAAAGGAACATATACAAGGAAAAAAACCATTAGCATCGCATTAATGCGTGTAAAAAAATCTCCTATAACCAACCCGAGATGAAGTTTCTTTTACACGTTTTAGCACGACAGATGTCTTACATGTCTTTTTCTTGTATCTGTTCCCTAGGAGAATTGAGATTTTATAAGGCCTGTAAACGTAATTTAACGCTTAAAGTTCCAAATAGTTCCAAAAATTAGTTCCAAATAGTTCCAGAGAAATAGTTCCAAAACAACAATAAGAATCTTCTACTCGCATTAAAATTACGTTCAAAAAGCCCTCGGCCTTAATTTGTTTATGCCCACAGTTTTAGTAATACAAGTTGAAAATCGTTTAAACTGGTTATAACGATTCAACTTGGTTGTAAGCAAAATTTTCCAAACATGAATAACACCAAACAACAATAATCAAATTAAAATATCGTTCAAAAGTCCATGCTCTTTATTAATATCTACGCTTAAAGCTATAAAAATGAAAATCAGTTCACTCGTTCGATAACTAGGTGAGAGAAAAATTACCCCAACAACAACAATAACAAGAAAAACTAGAATATTATGGTCACATCAAAATAGCCTTCTAAACTGCCTCTGCCTTGTTCATAATGAAGTTTTTAACTTACGTACTTTGAAAATTGGATCATTGGCTCGATCTCTAGATGAGGGCAAAGATTACCCACAAAAAGAGCAACAACAAGATATGGCGATGCAATGGAGACCAAATGGTTAGATTGTTTTTATTAAAATGTTTAATGGTGTGAAATAGTTTTAAAACAGCCCAAGTACCAAACTTTGTTCGTCTATGTTCATATTCAGGAATTCTGGAAATATTCAGTTTCAAAGTCTGAAGTTTTCCCAAGAAGAATAACAACAATTACAAGCACATTTTAGTAAGATTGAAATAGCTTACAAAAGACCTAGTCGTTGTTAATACCTACCTTTTCACTACAAAAAATTAAAATCCGTTCATTGCTTCGATCTCTAGGGGAGAGCAAATTTCCTCCAAGATGAACAAGCACAACAACAAGATTATTCACGTAAAATATCGTTCATGCCTACGTTTTAAGCCGTAAAACTTGAAAATCGTTTCATTGGTTCGGTCTCCAGGTGAGGGCAAAGAATCCCAACAACAATGGCCGTGCTGTGGAGGCCAAATGGCTAGGTCATTAAAATTTTTCATGCAGTGAAATAGTTATGACATGACCCAAATACCGAATTTTGTTAATCTGTGTCAATGCCGGGGGAAAGTATAGGGATTCGAAGTTTGACGCTTCTCCAACAAGCATAACAACAACAATACTGTAGTCGCATTAAAACATGAGAAAATACGTCTGCAACAGTAATATTAATGCACGCCACTTCTATTTTAATTAGTGTTGATACCATTTATAATGGATCGGGTGGCTAATTACGAAATGCACGCTAAATAAAATAGTCTCCTGAACTTCCTTGATGGACGCAAATTTAATAATTTTGCTACACACCACGTAATAAAACATCGGTCATCAATACATGTCACACAGTTCATAAAACATCATTTCGTATTTAGTGAGATTTCACATAAGTTCACACTGTTCTAATATAGGCCTACGGTTACACTAAAACCTTTTGAGTTCCGTCCGACATAATACACAGATGTTACAACTCAGGGCATAATTTTCTCCAAATCACGTAAACGTTAAGAAAAATATCAAATAATACCTTACTTTGCGCACATTGTAATCGGTCAAAAATTTACCAATGGGTTCCACACTAATGAGTACAAAATAGAAGGAGGTGAACAGGCACAGCCGACATTCGCCCCCGATGCTTTCCAACCTTTCAAAGACATTTTTCACAAATGCCAAAATCACACAGGAAAAAAGGAAACAATCGTATCTAAGTAAAAACAAGCTTGGACAAAAGAAAAAAGGACTTGCACAGTGTTAATAATAATAGTCAGGATACGACTGAACAATACATAAGTTTAAACAAAATAAACAAAAGGAATTGAGAGGGAAGATGTAATTGGAGCTTAAGACTTCAAAGATAACCTCACACAGCAATGTTTTTAAATTACATACCTTAGCAACACTGAAACCGTAGTAGGAATTTCCTTTACAAAACATAGATGCTACTTTCAGTCAAATAGCGTTCAACATGCACTGGGCCTTATTAATGCCAAACCTAAATCTGTTCATTGATTCTGTCTGTAGGTGAAATCAAAATTTCGACAATAAGAAGCAACACAACAACAAGAATATGCTAGACACATTAAAATAGCGTTCGAAGGGACCTTGGCCTTGTTCAAACCTACATTTAAGGTGGTAAACTTGAAAATCGGCTCATTGGTTTGATCTCCAGGTGAGGGAAAACAGTCCCAACAACAACGACAAACCAAGAATTGGGCGTTATGCTAAATGGTTCCACTGCTGTTATTAAAATTTTTAATGCAGTGAAATAAGTCTGACACGATCCACAAATACCGAATTCATTGGTCTATGTCAATTCTTGGGGGAAAAATATGGTTTCAAAGTTAATTCTGAGGCTAACATGACATCTGGCACGGTCCTTTATGACGTTATTGCATTAGAACTTTGAACTTTGAATTGTTTTTTGTATGGGAAACTGAAAATAAAAAATAATGGACAAAATTGTCTCTTAAGAAAAAGCTACCTTCTTGTGCAATGCAAGTATTCGTTTTTAAAAAATGGAAAAATACTTAAAATTTGGTTTTATCTTCTTCCAACTATTTTTTCAAAACAGAGTGTAGTTTTATGGAACTAGTGTCTACCAGCATTAAGTAACGATTCAGGTAGTCAATTTTGTGACATTTTAACTTTCTTTCTGAGGTGATGAATCGGAATACTTAGAAAACTCCGTGCGTCAGTAATGAACCCCCCACTTGCCTGACTGAATGTTTGGAACGTTTAATCACTAACAAAACAACCAAGAAGCCTTGCAGGTATGTTTCTAGGAATTAATTTATGGTTACACTTAAAATTTCTGAACTTCGAAATTTTTTATCGTGAGACATTCCCTCAGTCATTTCGTGTTATAATGGATCAAACCAACAGTGAAATTACAATATGAAATAAATCTGTTAATTACATTTCAACGTAATTTTCTGCTTTTAGACTACCTTTCATGAGGCATTATAAATGGATTCCACCATGCAGAAACAAAGCTGATTTGGTAGATATGATCTTAGCAACGTATAGTGCGTTAGATGTCTTTTTCTCACCAGACTGTAAGTGTATGAAAAGGTGTAGGAATAAAGTGTACACTGTGGACTATTTCACACACATAAAATTTACGGGGGGTGCTTTTGATCGTCCACTAGCACTCGAAGTAAGTATTCGATCAAAACTAATCGAAATCAAAGAGGAACAGCCTGCCTATAGTGGGTATTCGTTCTTTTCTGACCTGGGTGGATGCCTAGGGTTGTGGCTCGGCCTCTGTTTATTTGAAATATTGGAAATTGTGACGACTTGTTCAATGAAAGCCTTTTCAATGATAAAAAGTCGAAAAAACGCTGTTCAACCACTAATTCCAACACCCCGGCAAAGACGAGGAAATATCATATATATTGCTGATTACAGGAAACGGGAAAGCAGCCTTCTTAAAGATGTACCTGGTTTCCAAAATGTAGTTAAAACTGAATCACCTTTGTGGACCCGATTTGTTTGGCTAGTAATTTCCATGACAGCAGTTTTAATTTGCCTCTGCCAGTGTACATTGCACGTCATCAGTTATATGTCTGATTCGTCTGTTACCAACATCCGATATTCTATTAATTCTACTATATCAATGCCATCAATCATGCTCTGTGGGAAAAGAGAGCTCTTACCAGGTTTAAATCCAGTTTTGATGCAAGAAAATTATCGTCTGAATTACAGTTACAGTGATATTTTTTATTTTCTGTCAAACATGACAGTGAGTGTTGAAGATATTTGGAATATGACAAGCTTTAAACTCTACGATCTCCAAAAACCAGGAACGTCAATAAAGGTGAGTATTTCAAAGGTATTTATAGAAAATCGGATGTATTTAATAATTAAATAGTAGAACGCATACTTATGTTAACATTAAACGTCTATACTTCTGTAATACCAAGAATGCTTCAAGGCATGCTTCTAAGCGCGAAAAATCTAGAACTTTGTGCATAAGTATTAAAATTAATCGGTATTTGCGTCAGACAGCAAACAAAAAA